>CM051497.1:26628517-26696327 GCA_028031935.1 Paedocypris micromegethes | reverse complement strand
TACACTTCACTGACTGAAGAAAACCAGAACTTTTGTGCTTATCACTGATAACTGGAGTGCTTTGCTCAAGAAAATGTTAAACTGTGTCATGTTATCATGATACATTTGTCACATTTTTTGTCGTTTGTAGCAAAGGCATTTGAACGGTCATATAACATGAAAATTCAAACCTATGAATCACTAGGTTTAACAGAGAGATAGCAACAACAAAACAACATAATCTGACCGTTTCTGTGCTGTGTTTTATCTTTACACATTGACATCATCTCATCATGTAACATCATTATGGGTGAAATGCGTGATGTCATGTGATTGAACCTGGCAGTGTCACGAATTCTAAATTGTAAACGGATGGAGTAAACATGAGAGCACACTTGTAAGCCGACCGTAGCAAAACGTAACTTTCACTGAAGAATTTTGGACGGAAATATTTAAACATATATTGACAAAATATAAAAATTGTATTTAAATTTTATTTATTTTTTTTACAGGGTTAAGAGCTAATAATTTGCATTTATGTTTTTGTTAAGCTGTATTATATTTTATTTCATGAAGTATTTGATTGTCTGTCCATGTTTTGTTGTGTTCTGTCTGTATGCGACTGTTTTGCAAAAAAGTTCAATAAAAGTATTATGAAAAGTTTAACATTTATAAATTAAAAAAAAAAAATAAATAAATAAAATCACGATACGAAACAAACAAAACGTAGAGACTAGAGCCGCCAAAACGGCCTTTTTGTGTTACTCATTGTGAAACATAGAGAAAAATATTATTAATCTCAGTCATATTTGCATCGGATATAATTGTGTGTGGGGGGACAAAAAAACAAAGATTTAAAAAAGCCAGTGGAACTGACCTGAAATCAGGAGGCAGGGTCTGAGCCCCCACACCAGCATCAATGGCTGTCTGAGAACGCAGTTCTTCAGCCGTCAGAAGGCAGTGAAGTCTGTAGAGGATGCTGGGAAGACAGACAGCTTTCCTCCAAAGAGACGCAGGGATGGGATGAATGGCACAGAGTTCCGGAACTAAAATCTGGGAAGACGGAACAGAAAAACACAGAATGTTAGACCGTTGCTCTAGTACTCGGCCTCCAATTTGACAAAATTCAGACATGATCTCTTGCAATCATCACAGCAAACTCTCCCCGTCAGTTGATACCTGTTTATTTTGAAGGCTTTCCCACTTGGCCTTCCTCTTTTCCGCACTGCTGAGGGGAAGCGCTTTTCCCTTTTGATTAAGGTGCCGGGGAGTTAAAAGATTCAATCTACAGGAAAAAAAATACCACCACGGATAAGGAATGACATTCCCAAAGATAAAGCGAAACACTCCAGAATTTGTTGGAGCGCTTACCTTGAAGATGTGTGGTCTACATCAAGTAGAGGCTGGTTAACGTTAGACAGGTCTAGGTTGTACTTTGTCTTGTAGTACTCTGCAAACGTCTGGTACTCGGGGGAGGGAAACTTGCTCAATGGCGTGAGGTCTGTGTACACGTCAGCCACATAAAACCGATGCGGCTGGTCGAAGTTACGATACCTGAACAACGTGTGACAGAACGGTAAGGTTCCACCTTCAACCGAGTGTATGAAACATAAGAATGAAAAGTACCTCGGAATGATGACGGCATCCTGGTAATCCTCCAATTTGAAAACAAAAGGGTTTTGCTTGGTGTATTGAGTGTTTGGAATGCCAATGCGGGCTTCCGATTTTTCAATGTCCTCCATGAACTTGAAATCCAAGTCCAAAGTATTTGAATCCTCAACTAAACAGAGAAAGATTTAATTACGATGCGCGAACAAAAAGCATAATTAATACACAATTCCAAATTTGCCAGTGCTTTTGAAAATAGCATAAAGCGTATCAGTCGTTTTCAGTTCTTCCATTCGCAAAATTGAAAAAGTAACGCGAGTTTTCTCTCTAAATGTGTTAATCAAATATCTATATTTTAGAGTCTCCAAATATTTTGCTACATTCAGTAATAGATTACCGTAAGACTATCATAATTTATATTTACTACCGTAATTATTATAATTACAGTATAGTCAAACCCTTTTCTTCAAATGTAGAAAAGTCACTAAATGAGTGTTGGAATCACCGAAAAAAGTTTAAAATGCTCAGGGGCCGAATATGGCCCGTGGGCCGCCAGTTTGACATCACTGATTCGAGCAGTAATTCAATATAGCCAGACAGAAACCAAAAATATAAATTCTACGGCGAAGCTGAACTTCTGCTTTAATTTCTAAAGCAACATTGACCTAACCGACCAAACGGAGCAGCACTCACCGATGTTGAGCGGTAGAACACAATAGGCTGAATCTGCATGTATGGGCTTGAACTCCAGGGCTGGCTTTTCCAGACGAAGAATATGAGAAAAAATGTACTGATGGAGGCGCGTGATCAGCTCCAACTGCTCGGCATTCAGAGTGAAGCCCGATTTCTGGAGCTCGATGGAGATGGTCACCTCACCAGAGCGCGTGTACACGGGGAAGTGAGGGATCTGCGGACAGAGAAACACGATCAGACATGTTTAAATGCATCTACTGGTAAAATACAGTAGTAAATAGGGCTGTGCAATTTGACCTAAAACTGAAATCTCGATTAATTGAACCTTGTAACACGATGAAGAGTCATGAACAATTATTTTATAAATTTTGGGGGGGTTGCCCTCAGTTGTTCTAATAAAAATTAAAAATTAACAACTTGAACATGTACGCTTAATTTACATAGTTGTCATGTCTATATGTCATTTTGTATAAGCTGCTCTTATTGCTCAGTGTCTAAGCTCTAAATGCTCAACAGAATAACATAACGTGACTTAACATAACATAAGCGGAATAACGTAAAGTAACTGACATTATTTGTACCTGGAAAATGTGATTGTTTATAAATTCTGAATGTCGATTAAAATAACTTTCCGATTAATTGCCCAGCACTAGTAGTAATGTTGAAAAAAAGCATTACCCTGGGAATAGGTTTAGCTGTGAGAATGCCAAAACATCGAGTTGTATCCTCAGGTGGGTACAGCTTCCTCCGCCGGAAGTTCAGCTCATCGGGAAGAGGGGTGGTGAGAATCATCCCAATGGTGTAAAGGTAGCAAGGCTGCTCTGGCACTGGGTAACAACCCCGTAGACACTCTGGTATCTACAAACAATCACAAATTGTAACACAAACATCCTTAACTGCACCCCAAATACCCCAACTTACAAATGCGGTGCCTAACAAAAGTTTCGAGAAAAACTAAGATGTGGTATAAACAATCGTTCATATTTATATACCTTTAAAAAAAAAACACTTGCCAAAGGGCAAACAAAACATGTTATATAATATGCTTTTAATTACATTTATTACCAATATTTTATAATTTAATGTCGTAATTTACGAAACCTGGGCATTAGATGAATTACATGTCAAATGCAGCTCAGCTAACACAATTAAACAAAAAAATGAAACGGTTTTCGGTACAAATTAATTTCATAAGTCGAGGTACCAGTATAATTCGGAAGAGACGTTTAGCATTTCTATAATACTAATACATACGGCTTTAGGGTAACACTGCCTTCGCTTGGTGGAGCCTGGCCTTCCTGGAACATTGGTCTCCTCTTCATCATGCAGGTCCAGCTCTTCCTCATACTTAACCGTTTCCTTTCCCACAGGCATTAAATGATCATCAAGCTCACCTAGACGGAACATACATCCCAATGGCTTTCTTAGGACGTTTGTCCAAGCTGAAAAACACTAGTCTGTTCTGTGCTTACCAATTTTGTGGAGTTTTTCACAACAGAGAAGTGCGACAGCTTTCTCTGCAAGTCTTTTACAGCCCATTGTTGGTCCCTAGAAACGGATTAATAATGAAAAAACAAAAAAAGAAGACATATCGCGTCAAAATGAAGTTCAAAATACTGTCTGGTTTGGATTATAAGGCACACTCAAAATCCTAAAATATGTTAACAGTTTGCGTGCCTTGTGTGTGACAAAAAATTATTTTGAAATTAAGGTTTATTGTTGGTGCATCTGAAAATCCAGTGATTCTTAAAGTCGGAAAAATAAGAGAAACATATTTTTGAAGAACTTACCGTGACGGGAACTCTTAGTGGAGAATTGATTGGAAGGAACAGTGTGGATTGATAACCTCCCGTCTTCAATTCTACCGTTTTGCACTTCGGTGCAAGATGTGTGAAAGGATCACTGGGTAAACGCGCACAATATCTACAAAACACACATAAGCCCATGAAAAAAATGAGAATTGCAATAAAACTAAAATCAAATTCTGAATTAATGTCCATGACTCAGAAAAATGACCTGTTGATGTGACCAATGGCCGTATTAATGGTGACACGGGGACCGCTGTCGTCCGAGCGCAAGACGTAAGGTGGGAGAACATTATCATCATCAGTCACCGGCTCCAATTCAAAATCACCGCATTCTGCAGACTTCGAGCATTTGTTACGGAGAATCTGAAAGAGATTCACAATTAAAATCGGTACTTGGGAGAAAAAAAACCTCGTTCAGAAATTAAGTTTCCTCAAACCTTTTCTATGGCCTTGTATGTCTTGAGATCCTCCTCAAAAGTCTCTGTCCTTTCGCTGTCGGCCAACATGATGTAGTTGGAGACGGGTGCCCGGGCTCGACCTTTAGATTGTACATAAGACCGGTACTCTGAAGGCAAGTCGAAACGAACCACCAAATTGCACTTTGGAATATCAACACCTTCTTCTACAATGCTGGTAGCGATGAGTAAATTGGTTTCGTGGGCTCTGAATTTTCTTAAAACCTAAACAAAGGACACAAATTATTACAATCTGTAAAATCTGATTTTTTATCCCCATAGTGACAACATTTATGTCCCGTAATAAACAAAAACCATCACTATATTAAAGTGTAAAGATTAACCACAGAACAAGCTGAGAAGAAAAAAGATTGTCCTCACTTCCTCTTGTTTTCTGAACTCCACTTCCATTTGTTTGTTGCGAGGCTGGTTCTTCCCAATGTTGTGGCCGGTGATGAAATTGCTGCTGATGTAGGCCAGCTCTGGGTCCTGCTTCCCTGCCTCTTTAATAAGTCTGACAAGGGCACATTATTAAATATCATTAACGGTAATGTATGTTTAGCAGGAGAAAAACAATCCAAAGCCTTTTAAAATGCATAAAACTTCATTCTAGCTAAAAAAAAAAAAACAATCAAATTAGTTCAATTTTCTTGCCACCTTAGCACTAATGATCATATTTATGGCAATATGGTTCTAGCTGTTCACAATTTTACATTTCAGAACAATTCAAAACCAAACTATTTTTTTTATAACAGACAATAAATAGCAATAGACAAACAACATATCAGCAGAACTTTTATTAGTTGTTTAATAGTTAAATGTTGAAATACTGGACAATTGGGAAAACACATTTAATTGCATGTTATACTATGCACAACTTGTGTATGTGTATATGAATTTAGGATTAGTTAGATAAAATCTTTCATGTTGAGTTTAGTAAAATTTATTCAAGTTCAAATTCAGAGCATTTGTAAAGAGCTTTGTCTCAAGCGCACAAACCCTTTGTGGTGAAACTATCTTAAAAACGTCTATTAATTATTTTCTGAACAAAATTGTTGTCTAATATCCCGCAATCGACCACATTTAATTAAAATGACATTCCCGCACAAATGACACTAGCTAAACGACAACAGCGGTTTACCGTAACATTATAGCACACGCACCTGTTTAGAACAACAGCTGTATATCGTCTCTCCACAAAGATGATTCCACAGAGGATGTTGGTGAAAGGTGAAGGAAAATTAGCTTCTGGCTTTTCCTTCGTCTCCGCTTCTTCATCATCATCTTCATCCTCAGAATCGCTCCAAGATACATAATTGTCCTGGTTGCGATTGTTGTACCACTCCACGCTCTCAAACTGCTGGCGCTCAAATGGTTTGTACTCGTGGAGGATGTCCAGGAGTCTGATGACTTTGGGGGTCACAAACTTCAGGTCTAGAGCGGCTGGGGAGAAATGCTCCTCACAAAAGGCGTGGACTTTTCTGAGAATCGTGTCTGTGAAAAGCAGGAATTTGCGGTTTAGCTCTTCCTGCTCGTGTTTGATGAATTTCTGCAGCTCCCGGACCATGATTCCTGCAGCTTTATCAGCACACCAAGGACCAAGCACAGTTAACACAGCTCGACAGTCATTCAGCACCTTGGAACAAAACATGGGGTGAGTTTCAAAACACTGCTCTCGTTGGGCAAGAAGTTACAGTGGTACCTCAACTTACGAAATGAACTCGTGCTGAGAGCAATTTTGAAAGGCAATGGCGTAAGGTGAGACGTTTTACATTAGTTATTGCGATATAGGATTATTGCGAGGGTTTGATATGGTCCCTAGTGGCCATATTGACAATCACACTCAAAATAAAAAAATAAATCGATAATAGAACTCTTATTTTGAACAGTTTTCTGAACACACTCGGTAGGGTTTAAAATGCACCCGTTTGTTGACGCGCGTGAAGATAAACAACTGGTTTTACACGCCTGGACTCATGTTTCACTGAATACTAGCGGTAAAAAAAAAAAAAAAAAGACTTGTTTAATTTTGTCGGTACAACATTTGACTTGTCGGATCTTGAAACTATTTTATAACGAGAGGCAATATTTTCTCAAAGACAAGCTTCATAACTCAAAACTTTCATTAGTAGAGACATTTGTAAGTAGAGGTACCACTGTATTAATTATAAGAACCTGTTTAGAGATGAACGTGGGATCTCTATCTTCTCTGTGAGTCGGTAAGTTGCAATCGTTAAGAAAAGAAAGGGCTTCATCCAGTTCTTTGAGAAGCCTCTCGGTCAGCCCGCTCTGATCCCGGAACACCCCACAGTCCAGCACCACCTCACACGGCTGGGATGCATACCTAAAAATGGACGGAGAGATTTTAAACCAGCTGCTTTGCATGACAAAAGCAGAAAACTGACCTGTCTAGCACCACGAGATCTGTGGCGGTCTCTGCGTTGCTCTGGAGAATCTTCTCCAGGTTCTGGATCTTTTGCTCCAGGTCACACGGATCACATTTGCCATTTAAGATAGAAGCAGTAAGACCCAAGATACGTGGACAGCCTGGACGGTCCTCACAAATCTACAAAAAAAGACTAAATTAGACCATTGCCGTTCCACAAAATGTCTCTTTTCAGTTTTAGCAGCAAGTTTGAGTTGTAATTACACATTCACTACATTTAATCAAGTTTGTTTTTTTTTCAATTAACAAGACATTTTACTTAACATTTCTACGCAATACACACTTTCACTACAAGTACTGACAACTATTATTATCCTTAAAATGCAAAATATGGCTTGTTAGCAAAATAATTTATTTAAATTAGGATTTTTACTTTAATAATTAAATTTATATAAACAACTTGAAAGTATAAACATTAATGTTTTGTTAAGAAATATCTGCTCATTATGTGTATTTAAATATCAATTCACATATTTAATACACACTCAATGACACAAGACCAATGGACTGACATCTTTTTCCCCCAATGACAGATAAATGAGGCCTTTATTATTGTTCCAAGACAGGTTTGATGTCCTAGTGGCAGTTCAATAGCATAACAGACATCAATTTTACCTTCATTATGTCTCTATAAGGATGGTCTGTGATTGCAAGGTGGCATTCATCGAAAACCAGCAAGTTGATTTTAGAAAGTGGCAGGGCTCCATTCTTCAACACATGTAGAAAGATGTGGCACGTCATCACCAGCACCTGATAGAATATGCATTGAAAAAAAAAGTGAAAGATGGACAAAGAAAAGAAATAGAATGTCAGAAGAGAAGGACACTTCAAAAAGGCAAAGAGAAATGATAAAAACACATTTATAAAAACGGATATCAACCTGATTATCCATAATTTCTTTTCTCCACTTCTCGTCGGGCCATGACGTGGTTTCCACTGACATGTAGTCGCCAACCTGGAGATCGGAGTGGGTTCTTACAGTAGATGCTTGCTGAACCACAGATGACGCTTGAAAAAAAGCAAATGAAAAGTTTGGATTAAATCTGACGGTTTGTTCCAAAACTATCACAAGAAAATGAGCACTAGTAACTCCTTACTTGCGTTCACCAGGAAAATGGTCTTTCTCCCGCTCTCTCCTCGAATTTGGTGGGAGAGTTCTTTGATTAGGAGCACTGCAATAAACGTCTTCCCTGAGCCGGTATTCAAGCAGACTATTGTATTGTGTTCAAGAGCTGCTTCAAGAAGTTCAACCTGGAAATAAATACGGTATAGTACAGAATATTAGAAACAAGTGCATGGCAAAAAAAAAATAAGACATGTTCTAATCAATTTCTGGAGTCCATCATGGACACCTGCAGGTTTTACTTAAAAGATCTACCTGCATATTAGTGGTAAGAAAAAAATGTCCTTGACATTTTTGCTGCTACAATATTTGGCCTCTCGTATATTGAAATAATTTAGTTAAAAGAGACGATATTTTCTCGACGACACACTTTGCAAAAGGAAATTTTCGTTAACAGAGTCATTCGTAAGCAGAGGTACCATAAAGTGGTTTTATGTCAAACATATTTGTCAATAAATAAAATATTTCATTTACGAGAACAGAAAAGCCATCAAAAATCCTTATCAGTGAAATCAAACTATTTTGCTTCTCAATAACTGCACAGCACTGATCAATCATCAATGCCCTTAATGGCTCATTACTGATCAGTTTGGATCAGCCAGACTTGCCTGATATTTCCTTGGTGTATATATGTTGTCATGGATAGCTTCTTGCTGCCACGGTAGACCAAAAAAAGGTCCCATGGGTGAGGAGGCAGGGGTCACTAGCTGTAGGCCAGCCATGCTTAGATTCTAATAAGCAGGAGACCTCCAGTAATCCAGTGTTTATCTCATTGCATCATGGTCTTCTAATGCTCACTGCAATAAACCACAGACATTCAGACGGGCATGGAAAAGAAAACTTCAACTCCTCACAGACCAAGTGCTAGAATAGAACTATTAATCTGGTTTTATTAGATGTGTGTGTGTGTGTGTTGTGGATGCGTCTGAACTCACAGCATGTGTGTTCTCCGCTCTGCTGCGTGACCAGGCCGCACTTATTCTGGGAGTCATTATACGCTCGCGGAGAATCAGCTCATTTCTTTTTCTCCCCCTCGAGGTGGACTGCGAGGAAAAACAGACACGGCAACAGATCCTGTAAAGCAGAAACAAATGTGTCAGATTTGTGTATTCTATTATTTCACCGTCACCCAAATGTCTGTGTAAATCCAACGCATCAACAACACGGAACGAAAAGTCTGAGGGTCATTTATAGATCATTAAGGGTTTAGAAGAAAAACGGCACGAAACATCTTGTGAAACGGCACATAGGCAGATGAGAATCTGACAGTGCATGAAGACAGATGGCTTCATTTTACAATGAGCACGAAAAAAAATAAAATAAAATGTAATAAAATAAAAATGGTTAAAAAAAAAAAAAGACAAAAATTCAAAGCAGAACCTATTTCTATATAATACATTTTCAACAAGTATGCCAAGGGTCAAAAACGTTTGAACACTAATCTCCCGCTTTTTCCATTACAGCTGGATTAAATCCCAGAAACTATGGGTCTGAAGGCAGAACAAATTAAGGTTTTTCAATTGTCTCTCTGAACAATTAAAAAAAACAATCAATTAATTTCGTTAAGCAAATTCAGCCTTCATCAGCCTTGACAATAAGCGATAAATAGGTTTGGTAGGCTACGACTACAACCCCATCCTACGACTTGCATTGTACGAGCACATTTCGGAATTATTTCGTAAACTCATTCAATTTGCAAATCCAGTCTTTGGTTTAATATTTAGGTAGAAAACACAACATTTCATATTAATAGGCTTATTATTCATGGTACAAAAATAAAACATGACAAATGTTCATGGAAAAATGTATCATAGGCTGACAATTGTTGAAAACGTCTTGAATAATATTTGCATTGTGTCATTGAAAGATTTTTTATTTTTAAATATTCATTTTAGAATACCAAAAATTTATAAGAATTTTCCAAACTGAAATTTGTCTTTAATCATCACAATGTCGACTTTTTTTAATGCACAGGACGTTTAGTATTGATCGTTTAATGACTTCCAAAAAATACAGAAATATTAAAAAACACATGCACACAAAAAATTGCACAGATCAGTCAGCAGAAATAAAATAATTTCAACTTAATACAAAAGCATGGAGTTTGAGCCACAGCCTCAGATAGTCTGTTATCAGTCCTCTGAAAATAAAGAAAGGAAAAGCAGGGCTCGTGATAACAGACACATCTCTGGCCGGAACGCGGTTGGATGACAAGAGACTTGTCATCAGGTTTTTGCCCCTGGTTCCCCCTGACCACCACCGCTGCTGCACACAGCTGTAACACATCAGCACTAGTCATCTCAGCTCAAGCAACACAAGGCTTTATTTTCAGGGAGCGGACACATTTGCTCTTGGTTAAGAACCTGCTCAGCCGCTGGTTCATGTCCACCCATCTCCAACGCAAACGCATCAGTTACTGACGTCCAGATTGTCAAAACGCTGACACACATCTGTTTCGCCGAACAAAACGGAATATTGTGGGCAATACAGAGGGACTCGGCGTGGCTGCCTGGGTAAATTGTGCGAATGTGTACATGATAAGAGATGATAAGAAAAAAACATCCCATTTACTTATAGGATTTGTACTTCAGTAATCTATTAAGGATTTTAATTCAATGTTATAAAACGCATACAAAACTATTATTATAAAATATACTATATGATTAAGCATATTTGTAGAAAATTGGAATCGACTTGCAATGACGGATGCAAATCAATTTAAATCTAAACAAGGTATGTGTTGTGAAGCAAGGGAGTGCGCACAGTGGAAAATAAAAGCATTTTTTAATTAAACATTTAAATAAAAATATGTCCAGTTTTCAAAGGTCACGCAACCAAATGTGCAATTGTGTGGGTGCGTGTGCCTGCGCTTGTACACACAAACTGTTTAAAGTCAGTCCATTGGTTTTTAGGTCAAATCCAAAACTTCAAACACTCCAAAATAAGATAAACAACATTGAAAGTGAGAGATTTTTTTAATGAAGTGTGCATTAATTGCTTTTAAAACAATTGAAGGAAACTAATGAAGTTGACATTGTCAAATTTATCTTTACTAAATTCTTATTTACATGGAAAATTTGTAGTTCTCTTCTAAATATGAGAACATATTATTTATAATAAGAAATTCATAGTGCATTTCTTGCATCTTCTATAAACAAATAATTTAATGTAAACAGCAGATTTTTGTAATGAAAATCAAACTCTGATAAACACTGTTGCGGGATGTGATCTTATCTTAGTGATCTTGTCATAATACTACATGAACATAAATTTACTGCAAGTTCTTACTAAAAAAAATGCGAGCATGTTTAACCCTTTCAGGTTTCAGCAGGTCACATGACGCATGTAACAACGTTTTCACATGAACTGATGAGGAGTTACACATTTGATGCGCTATCTTAAACAGTTTTTCTGCAGCGTATGCGCTCAACTTCATTTTGCTGTACGTTTCATCCTTCCTGAAGCCAAAAGCGTCCAAGCTACAAAGACAGCGGTTTTCATTTTATGTATAAATCAAGCAGCTTTTCACCCCACGAGTTGAGCGGGGTCACGTGACTCCACACATGGAAGTTTTCTTAAAGGAAAAGTATTTGAAATGATCGAGCTGGAAAAGTTTGGACAAATATATGTTCTGAACTTCGATTATGTTTCAATTAATCGCCCAGCCCTAATGCATAATACATTATTATAGACTGCAGGTAAGACACAAAACCACGATCTCCACACTGAAGCCACGCAGCAGATCTAGTCGAAATTATAGTGATTATGGCAGAAGTTGTTCTTTTATAAGATAAGATGGTACTTCAAAAAACACGTGTCTGCCACCAAAACTAATTTCAAAACTAAGTTCAGACCTGATGACTAGAGAACTAATGTGTGGAGACCTGATGCAGCCATTCTGGCACACAACCAGTCACCAACCGGTCACCTGGTTTGACCCTGAAAGTAACTAGTGAGCGTCTGGACTCGGCATTAAAGCCACATCAATAATTAATGGTGGAGACAAATTGACACTCCAATTATTTTGCATTATACATCAAGTTAGTTAAAAAAATATAATGTAACTGTGTGTGAACCATTATGACAAAATGAAGGAAGATGCGGCAGTTGTTGATTAGTGGTTAGAGTCCAACTGGACACTGAGGTGTGTGCGTGTGTGTGTGTTATGGTTTGAATAGGTGAATTACAAAACGGAATTTCCTAGTTTAGCTTTGATCATATTGATCTCTCAATTTTGTTTCTTTTCGGGTATTTTCACACTGTATTTACCAAATTTTAAGTGGAAAATATCCAGCCAGTGAGCCACCCAAGAAAAAATTCTGCATTTTTTTAACAAACGCATGGTTTTTGAAGCAAATAAAAAAATTAAACCACAGATTATTTCACTGACATTTCCTGTCAATAAGCACAAGTTTGCGCAAATTATGAATGCATGGGTTGCAGTTAGGCCTCAATGCGACCTTGGCCTTGAAAGCTGCAAAGTATCAGAAACTAACTGAAAAAAAAACAACCAACGACTAATTAAAATACAAATCCCAGACATTCTTCAAATTAAATGACATAAAAAAAACAAAACTCAATAGTGGACTGAAACACGTCTTGATATCCATTCCCACCATGTGCACGGAGCTAGCAGACGCCTGAAGCTAAATCAGAAAAGGAAATGAAAATACCAAATTAGACGGGGAAATGCCATTTGTGACCTTTTATTCGCCCTACGTTGATAGACACCAATGTTGTGTTGTTTTATAATTGGGGAAGAAGCGGGAAATGTAATAAAAACACTGAACGCTACAAGGTTCGGGTTGCAGAATGATGGTGGTTAGCACGAGAGCTAATGTTAGCATCGCCTGTTTTTATTGATTATCACAGGACGTGGAGGAATAACACGGAGCGCTAAGCGCGTGTTGGCCGCGATGTAATGATTGCAGAGAGAGGCTGGTGCTCACCGATGGTACACGTTTAATTGTTGGCGCTGGCTTGAAGAGAGTCGTGTTATATGGTGCGGTGTCCCCTTCAACCATTCCCTCCTGGTTTTGCTGCTGCTGTTTGTCAGGCTTTGGCCAATGCGTGAAGCCGGCGACTACAAAACGCATGAAAAGAGAGATGACAGCCACCACGACCATATGTGATTTCACGCGAGAGAATATTTTTCAAAAGAAAAGTCCTTTGATTTGAAGATGAAAAAATAAACAAAAACACACGTACAGTTTTGCCGACATACTCGCTTCCTTGTATATATAAAATAGTTTTTGCACTTTATTTGAATTTTATACTATTCGTTTATATTAAGAAAAAAATGAAAAAATCGAACACTCGTGCACTTTACTCAGAAACGGCCAAATCAGTTTAGATTACGAATGAATGATACTCTTGTGAGTATTTATGAAATACTACTGTTTATGAAAATATTATTTATGACATTTATTTAGATTAAAGTTTGTTTGCAATTAAATCAGCAGCGACTAGTGCTGGTGTTCTGTTCATAAACTCTGGTAATGTATATACGAAGGGCAAATTTTACAAATTGGCTTTTGCCACCATCGCGTGGTTATATAACAAACTACAGTGCCAAATACAGTGTCAGAGAATGTAAAAAATAAACAAAATGCTTTTGATGTGTGTGATAAAAATGTGAAAAACTGAATATCTGTGTATTTTACCTTTTATTTTATTTTAATATTGTACCTATTTAGGTTTAATAGTAAGAACGAAAGCTACATATTTAAACATGCAATTTTTGTCTTTAAAATATGACATTTTTACAAACAATAATAATAATGTTCATAATAATACTACTACTGCTAATAATAATAATAATAATAATAATAATAATAATAATAATAATAATATTGGCTGAAACCAATTAACATGCTACGAGGGTTTTGTTGCACTGCATCGAGCAGCAACACTGTCTAAAGATGCAACGTAAAATGTACTACAGTACGTATATGTATATATGTGTGCATGCATATCATAATTTTAAAAGTAAATAAATATACCTCTACTCTGCCCCGTTTAAACTTTTTTTCAGTCTCCCGTGATGCATCAGCTTGTATTCTCACCAATCAGGAGAAAGACGAGAGAACACTGTTTTCTGATTGGCTTAAAGGCGCAGCTGCGCAGATTTCAAAGACAACTAACTGGTCAGAAGCGTTTGGCGGTTTCCGAGCTTTTGTAATATAGCGTGTCTTAAACTTATTTTCAGTTGGACGTTTTACACAATATATTACCTGGTCAACCTAACGGATATTCAAAGAAGAAGGTACGTTTATTACTGGCTTATGTTGAATATGTAACATCGTTTTTTTTTTTTTATATCGGACAGTTTGATTAATTAGCCGCCCCGTAGTAGTTTTGCCCTGAACGTTGACAAGCGTTTCCACTCGACGGGAAACCTCTATTATCGTATTAATTTCGTTTAAAATAATCTTGGATGGGCTTTTTCAGAACCGGAGCAGAACAGCGGCTGTACAATGGCATCTACGCAGGTACCAGCAGTCAAAAAAGACGAGAAAGGAAGAAATATACAAGTGGTCGTGCGGTGCAGGTAAACGTTTTTTGTTTGTGTGTAATAATGTTTTAACGCATTTAAATCTAATTGAAGTAATGTTTCCGGTTTTTAAATTGTAAAATTAAAGTGCCGTATCAGTTTGTCGTTTCGAAAACGTTTTTTTCTCCCGTTTGTAATGTAATTTTCCCGTATTTTAAGTAAAGTTTTCACATGCACAAATTGATTCAATGTTTCTTCAGCTTTTCTGATCCGACGTTGATGCATCATATGTGCTGTCATATTTAAGTCAGACGCATGACTGCTTATGAAAGTGTTTGAATACTGATATATCAGTACTACTCTCTAGTCCAGGGGTGGCCAACTGTTTCATGCAGCTCTTCAGGAGCTTTCACGTGACATGAGTCAAGTATGCACATTTTGTTCAATGTTAACTGTTGAAAAACAACCAATATTATCATGTTGGTGTGGTTATTTTAATTAAATCTGGCTGAGCAGAGGTCTGTGTGTGCCTGCATATAAGATTAAGGAATGGGATGATGTTTATGTGTGCCCATGTGTATGATGTGGCTCTTTGTGGCTCTAACACGGGGAAAAAAAGTGCTCTTAGTTTCTAAATGGTTGACAACCCCTGCACTAGTCTCTGCCTGATTTCTGTGGCGCTTCATTCTAGACCCTTCAACACAGCGGAGAGGAAATCTTCCTCCCACACGGTCGTTGAATGTGACCAGAACAGAAAAGAGGTTATGGTGCGGACCGGAGGTGTTGCAGACAAATCAGCAAGGAAAACATACACGTTTGATATGGTAAATTTGAGGTTTTATATGTATATCTACTACAAAGGTGGTAAGAGATGCTTTTATAAAAAAAAGAACATGCAGTAGCTGTGTTTTTTGATTTAGAAAAAGCTTACGATACTACCTGGAGGTACGGCATTTTAAAAGATTTATATGACATGGGTTTTAGAGGACATCTACCAGTTTTTATTTCCAATTTTTTATCCAACAGAGTTTTTAGAGTTTGCGTGAGAAATGTGCTATCTGATTTACACGTACAAGAGTCAGGAGTGCCCCAAGGGAGTATACTGTCAGTAACCCTTTTTAGTATTAAAATAAATAGTATTGTAAATGTCATTATACCCAACGTTTTCTGCAGCCTTTATGTAGACGATATATGCATTTGTTATAAAGGAAGGTATATAAACACAATTGAGAGACAGCTACAAATATGCATTAACAAGATGTACGACTGGTCAGTACAAAATGGTTTTAAATATTCTAAATCAAAGACCACATGTATCCATTTCTGCCATCTACGTTCTATGCACTTGGATCCAAAACTTGTACTGGACAGAGAGCCCATACAAATTGTAAAAGAAACAAAGTTTTTAGGAATTGTTATTGATAACAAACTATCGTTTATCTCTCATCTAAAAGAGCTACGAAAGAGATGCTTCAGAACCATGGATGTTCTAAAAGTTCTAACAAAGATCAAATGGGGTGCACATTGTGAAGTATTGCTAAGACTACCGAACACTTGTACGATCTAAACTGGACTATGGATGCATAGTTTATGGATCAGCCAGAAAATCCTACTTAAAAATGTTGGACACTATACATCACACTGGACTGAGACTCGCCCTAGGAGCGTTCAGAACTTCACCAGTTCAAAGTTTGTATGTGGAAGCAAATGAACCATCAATATATAACAGAAGACTTAAATTATATTTAAACGATGCAGTAAACTGAAATCCGATCAGAGTAATCCAGCATACTCCCCAATCTTTCACCCCGAATACACACATTTATTTGAAGCAAGAACAACATTCATCAGACCCTTTGGACTGCAAGTACAATCACATTTGGAGGAATTAAACGTGAGATTGGACATGCTGACAACAACAAACTACTGTCCTATACCACCTTGGGATAACACAAAACCAGTCATTGTAATGAGTTTGGCTCAACATAAGAAAAAAGACATTCATCCTAATATTTTCCTTGCAGAATTTCTGGCAATAAGAACCAAATTTCCACATCACTTACCAGTATATACAGATGGATCCAAAGCAGACGGACGAGTAACTGCTGCAGTAGTGATCAACACAGAACATTTTGCAAAAAGAATATCTGGAGTATGTTCAGTCTTCACAGCAGAAGCAAATGCACTACTGTTTGCACTAGAACTCATAGAAAAGAGAGTGCAACACAATTACTTAATCTGTACAGACTCTCTATCCTGCCTACAAGCACTGGAATTTTTAAAAATGGAACATCCAGCAATCACTGCTATACTGGTGAAAATTGACAAATTAAAAATGGCTAAATATGACATTGTTTTCTGCTGGGTACCTGGCCACACTGCACTCTACGGCAACGAAATGGCAGACAGAGCAGCAAAGAACGCTCACTACATGGAAATTACAGAGTGCCAGATTCCGGTATCAGACATCAAGCCAGGAATACATATATATATATATAAAAGATAAATGGCAGTGCGAATGGAATGAATGCAGAAATAACAAGCTTTTTGAAGTGAACCCAATTGTAAACAAAACACTCAACTATGGTTTTGATAACCGAAAGGATCAAGTTGTTTTTATCAGATGTAGAATAGGTCACTCCAGACTCACTCATTCATATTTATTATTGGATAAAGAAAAACCATGTTGTGATCGATGCGGGAATATTTAGTTTGTAAAGCATATTTTAATTGACTGTAATTGATTGTGTGATATTCAGAAAATGTTTTAACAGATGTTTTTAAGAACGTTTTACCAAAAAAGATTTTACAATTTTAACAGAAATCAACATGAAAGATTGTATTTAATTTGTGGAAGTCATTTTGAAAAGTTGTGTGTATTATTGATATTCATCAACTGTGATAAGAGATGTATTGATTTATGAAGAGTAAAACTGTCAAATACCATGTTGCCATTAATATAGCCATTGAAGCTAAAGATGGCGTAAAAAATCAAACAAATAAAACTACTACAAAGGTGTGGACCAAAAACATAGACATTTTAAATACTTTTTTACTCTTTAGCGCTCGTTCATGGCGTGTATGCTGAAGTGAACTTTCCTATTAGATCTGGATTATAAACTATTATCTTCCTTACATTTTCAACTTTTTGTGTAAATTTAAATTGTCATTTAGTTTTCGTATATGATGCATATGGTGAAATTTGTAACTAATAGGAGGCTAAAGGGGTTTATTTGCCCCGTTTTTATTTTTTAGTCAGTTATTTTGCTGTAATCCACACTTGTGCCATTTCTAAACCCCTAGGTGTTCGGACCCTCTGCCAAACAAATTGATGTGTACCGAAGTGTGGTTTGCCCAATTTTAGATGAGGTCATTAGTGGTTATAACTGCACTGTATTTGCGTGAGTATCATATCTGTCTAACTGTATTGACACTTAAAATGTAGTTGCAGTAACAGTAGAGCATCTCTTAAATCTGTCTGTTTGATGTATTTACTTTACCAGGTATGGACAAACTGGAACTGGAAAAACCTTTACAATGGAGGGTGAGCGGTCCCCCAATGAGGAGTTTACCTGGGAAGAGGTAATGATTTTTACTTAATTTATAAATGGTATAAACAAGTTTTGATTTGTGTTGTACACTTCACTTCCGCCTTTCCTCTTTTAGGATCCCCTGGCTGGAATCATTCCCAGGACCCTTCATCAGATCTTTGAGAAGCTGTCCAGTAATGGAATGGAATTCTCAGTGAAAGTATCTCTGCTAGAAATCTACAACGAGGAGCTGTTTGACCTGCTCAGTCCTGCCCCTGATGTCACAGAGAGACTACAACTATTTGATGATCCTAGAAATAAAGTACGCCAACCAATTCCCATTTTTCAAGGGGATGTATTGTAATAACTACAATACAACAATCCTAAATATCACATAGATGAGTCAAAGTAAAACAAACATTTGTTTTTGCCAGAGAGGTGTGACCATTAAAGGTTTAGAGGAGATCACTGTGCACAATAAGAACGAGGTGTATCAGATACTGGAGAGAGGAGCAGCTAAGAGGAAGACGGCCTCCACACTCATGAACGCTTACTCCAGGTGACCTCGGCATCCCGATTCCTTTGTATTTCCTGTTGCTTATTACCTTCTGCTTCCACCAGTCGATCCCATTCCGTGTTCTCGGTGACCATACACATGAAGGAAATGACCCTGGATGGAGAGGAGCTTGTTAAGATCGGAAAGCTGAACTTGGTTTGTATGCATGCTCTGTTTGGCAGAACATCTCATACGCTGGAAAGTATGGCAATTCGGTCTATTTTCTGTTTAGGTGGATCTGGCAGGCAGCGAGAACATCGGCCGATCTGGTGCGGTGGATAAACGGGCGCGTGAGGCTGGCAACATAAACCAGTCACTCTTGACTCTGGGCCGAGTTATTAAAGCTCTTGTGGAGAGAGGACCACACGTGCCTTACAGAGAATCCAAGCTCACCCGCATCCTCCAGGACTCTCTGGGCGGACGGACAAAAACCTCCATTATTGCCACAGTGTCTCCTGCCTCTATCAATCTGGAGGTATGGCTTTTGTATGGTTGATTTCATTCACTTAAAATAATTATAATAATTATAAAATAAAATAAAAACACAAATTCTGTATTTCTGTATTTGTGTAGGAAACCCTGAGCACATTGGACTATGCAAACAGAGCCAAAAGTATCATGAATAAGCCAGAGGTCAACCAGAAACTGACCAAGAGAACGCTCATCAAGGCAAGTTTTTCTCTCCTTCTCCACTTGTTTCGAAATGATCCTGTTATGAGTTTTTTTTAATGGTAAACAAAGAGAATTTTTAAATGATCATTTCAGGAATACACAGAGGAGATTGAGCGTCTGAAGAGAGATCTGGCGGCCACCAGAGACAAACATGGCGTCTACCTGTCCGTCGACAACTATGAGTGAGTTATCTGGAGAAATACTGACAAATTGTCGTTTTCAAAGTATAGTTACAATGTAAGCATGGTTTGTAAAACGTCGTAGCTTTTTAGTGGGAGTTCTAGAAAAAATGTAATTAAGTTTAATTTAAATTAGTACCCGGGCACAATACCAACAACAACATGCCAAGAGGAAAGTGTTCACGGTGAATTGATTTTTGCAGGAACATGAGCAGTAAACTGACGTCTCAGGAAGAGCAGATCACGGAGTACACCGAGAGAATCGCTGCAATGGAGGAGGAGCTGAAAAAGGTCAGCGCTTTTTAAAATGCTTCTGCTTTTGGGAATTCAAATCAATTTCCTGTTTTTGAATGTCATGGCAACATTCTGAGTTTAGCTTCTGATCCTTTCATAACATTGTTGCCAGATCATGGATTTGTTCACGGACAGCAAGCAGAAACTAGAGCAGTGCACTGAGGATCTGCAGGATAAGAACCAAAGACTTGATGAGGCCCACAAGGACCTAACGGAGACCAGGCACAAGCTCTCTCAGGAAGAATACATCGCTTCACAGATCCAGACCAATGAAGGTCAACTGTTCACCACTGCTGATCAGGTCTGTGAACTGATTCATCGATATTTCTCCTGTCAGTTTTGATAGATTTAAACCAGCACAGTAAATGTTATCTTTATCTTTGAAGGGTCCGACAAACTAGTGAGCTTGAACCCTCTTGTTTTTGTATTTTTTCTGTTATTATTTTTTCCCTTTGCTGAAATTGCGTTTTCAGGAAAAACTAGTTAAAATTGTTAATTGGTAAAAAAATTGTTTCAATCGTTGAAAATTTCCATTTTGTTATTTTTTTTTTAAACGTCTTACAGTCACAGTGGAGCACTGTTTTAAATCCATTATTTGGTACAATTGATATTTAGTTTGTATCAAGTTTTTTTTTTTTTTTTGCCTTTCCTTCAAATTTGATTGTCACGTACACTTATTTTGCAACAACGTGCAGTGTTTTAAGTGGCTTAAAACCCATAATTTTTGTTTGGATGTATTAGTATCATAGCTTTTTGTTCTGTTTTGTTGTGTTTAAAAGTAATCTATAATTGCATAATGTTGGATTGGATAACTACATATACTCAATGGTGTGATGCCACAGAAAATAAACTGCTATTTTTTTAACAAGGAAACCAACATGAAGCAGTTCAAAATGTTGTAATTATATAGATTTTATAAACAGCTATTTTATAATAAGCAGACATAAGTGGCGGGGCATACTGTTGTTTCTACAACTATAATTATTATAAAACGACATAGACTGCATAACAAAATTGAAGCACCATTATAGTAACAGGCCAAACTTTACCTAGAAATGTGTCTGACCGCATCCAACCCAACTTTTTCCTTAGTTGCTGAACACGACTGAGGCCAGCACGCGGGACGTTAGCGGACTCCATGCTAAGCTGCTGCGCAAAAAGGAGGTGGAACGTCATAACGATGAAGTCCAGCAGAGCTTTGGCCAGCAGATGGAGAACCACTACAACAGCCTGAAGGCCTCTCTGCAAACGCAAAGCCACACACACTCCGCGGTCATCGATTATTACCGCTCTTCAGTGGGTAAGCCACTTGAGTTTCTACGTAAATGCATGAAATTTTTTTTTTTTTTTTTGTAATGAAATGAATGATTTCATTTTCAAGTGAATGAAACTCACTTTGTCTGTGTTTATCTCTGTAGGCGACCTGCTGAGTCTCAACAGCGCCGTTTTTAAGGAGACGTTAGGTGCGGTGTCTGATTCTTACAGCAGTATTAAAGGAGCGGTGGGAGATGGTGTGGAGCGGTGCAGAGCTCAATTGCTTCAGCAGGAAAAGCTCTCGAAAGATGCTCGTGACCAAATTCTGGACATCCTGGTCAGGACATTTTCCATCAGCTACTGTCGAGGCCTATGCTTGTGTTTTAAACGCTTTTCTGTCCTCAGGATGAACACAAGCATCATCTAGAGGAGGTTCTCATTGCACAGGCCGTGCCAGGCATCAGATCCATTATAGCCATGAACCACAGCCTGAAGCAAACCCTGGATCATTATCACGCTCTGGCCGAGCAGGTCTGTCTTTTTCTGAATTTTAAAAAAACTGCTTTGCATGAGTCTGGCTTGATCCTCTGTCTGTGGTCAGATCTTTTAACTCGTGAACAGTAAAGTGATCAAATAATTTCGAGTCGTTTGTCTGTTTTGTTCATTTTGCATTTTGTTCATTTGTTTTACGTGTCAACTGAACATGGCAATACTATGTATATACAATAGACTAGTATCGACAGCAACACTAATCCAATTGCTATTACAAAGCAGAACTTTGTGTTTGTTTCTCAATAATATTCTCTTTAAATGTGAATGAAATGGTGAAGTTTAATTTTGATTGAATTTAGACATGTCTTTAAATGCATATTTTACAACAACTGTATGATAATCGAAAAGCTAGAGCATGAACCGTAAAAATGTTTTAATTTGACTTTTCAGAAACTGTAGGAACCAGTGGACGTGTTAAATTAATCCTGAACCGATGTTTTACAGATGCAGGGGCTGAAAGCCCAGATGATGTCATGTTGTAACTTGAACGCTGAATCTCTGGCCAATATCAGAGAATGCACAATGCAAGGCTTCAGCTCAATGCGCTCCGAACACGACAAGCTCAAGATGCAAATCAGCCAAGCTGGAAGCAGCCATCAGGAGGTAGTTCCGCTTCACTAGAAATTATTACAAGCTGTTTAGAAAGGTATCACAAGCTGGTGATGAGCTTTTTTTGTGACTATTAATCTTAAATCACGTCACTGATCATTTATAGTGATTAATTCCCACTAATTGGGTTTACTCTGGTTGCTCTGCCACAACCTTGTAAAGAGACATGGCTAAAATAAGATGAGGCGTGATGAGGTTTATTGATTGTTATTAATAAATCAGTTTAGTTTGAGTTAATAATAATTTAATAAAAAATTTAAATTTATTTATTTATTTTTTGTACTGTTTTCCTTCCACAGCGTGTAGCTCAGACGGTTCAGTGTTTCCTGAGCCAAATGAATCTTCTGGCTGCAGACACTGGCACAGACTTTGAAGCGATTGCACAAACAACGGCTGCCCAGTTCCAGCCACTGGAAACTCTGCAGAACTCCATACAGAGGTCCGTCTTGTTTTTAGGCTAAAGTTGTTATTATTATTATTATCATTATAATTATTAATATACCCTAAAACTTCTAGTAGAAGGCTACCACCAATAGAAGGCCATGATAGAAGGGTTGAAAATTAGAAGACTGCCTCCTATTAGAAGGTCTCTTTTGGCATTGACATACGCTTTTATAAAGCATATATTTTACACTTGCTCCCTTCTACTAGCAGCGGCTCTGTACTTTGACTAATTGAAGAAGTCCTCCTCAAATAGAAGGCCACCATGACACATGGTGAAAAATAGAAGGCCATGGTCTTTTATTTAGAGGTTGTAGGGTTTTGTTTATTGTTCACTTGTATTGATGAATCGCATCTGTATCTTAGCAAATGCACAGCTGGGCAAGAGCAGTCAGCATCTCGGGGTGCTCACATCGGCTCCTCTGCGGACGGAGTGATTTCTGAGATGAAGACGGTGACTGATGATGGCGGCCGAGCGCTGGAGGAGTGTGGCGCTTACTGCGGACACCTCCAGAACTCTCTCCATCTGTTGGCTGAGTCCGGCCTGCAGTGGTGTCAGGACACCAGAGACTTGAGCGAGGGCCGAGTCAACGAGCAGCTCGCTCTCCTCAGGACGGTGGACCACGCCGTGCAAGACCTGCAGAAGGTCAGGATTCACCGCTCTGTCCAGAAGAAGAGTCTAGATTCACGAGAAGTGCTTGATTTGCTTCTGTGCAGGGTGTGGAGGAACAGGGAGAGCGAGCGCTTCAGGACTGTGAAGCACGGCTGAGTCAAGAGCAGCAGGAAGTGGAAGGAGTCCTAGGAGTCGTACGGATGCAGACTGGAAAGGACGACGCAGCCTTGCAGGAGCACAGGGAAACGCTGGAGACCATCAGCTCTCAAACACTGGCGACCGTTCAGAACTTCCTCGGCTCTGAGCTGCGACGGGACGTCCCGACAGGTTTGATTGGCCGGCTGATGCGTGATTAACCCTCCTATTATGTTCAGAGGAACATCAATAATGATCGCTGGTCAGTTTGACCCGGGGGACTTTTATTGTGCATATAAGTGTCAGAAACCAAAAAGTTTAATCGATAAGTGTCAGAAACCAAAAAGTTTAATCAAAACTGAGTCTGCTATATACTGAGACAGTGTTATTATGTCTCATTGTTGCAAGGAAACTAAGAGTATTTGATCTTTCTGACTCTTTTTAGCTTCCATTTTGTCTGAAGTGTCAAATTGACCCGAACATTATCATTGTAACAAAAACATGTAGCGGGGTTTTACAAATATGTAAACTAAACCATGATTTGTTTATATGTAGATCACACTGAAATGTCTCGTGCCTGTTGTAAAGTAAAAAAATATTTTAACTTGGGTCATTTTGACCCGAGTATCTTTGTAACATAAACATGTAGCGTGGTGTTACAAACATGTGACCTGGATCATTATAGTTTTATTTGATAATTACACCTAGTAGGCAAACCAGGAGACGTTTCAAAACGAAAAAATACTTAAGTATTTAAAAAAAATTTTAACTTTGAAACCGATTTGACTCAAACATAATAGGAGGGTTAAATGAATCCTGTTTGTTCTGCAACCGTGTCCAACGTGTGGATGTGGCTACAGGAGCGACGCCTCAGCGCAGGGAGTATTTGTTCCCACGGGTGCTGAGCAAGCCAAGAACCCGAGAGGAACTGGAGGGAGAGTTCATAGCTCAGCTGGAAGTGGAGGTTCCTGTCGTGGAGGTGGAAGAGGACAAACCTCTGGACCAGGTACGGCACATTGTTCACAATAATCATTAATGACACCATGCGGTTTGTAGACTGGAAATTACTGTTGGTTTATTTTTTTATTTATTTTAATTAATTTTAAGGGGCACTAAAATATTTTTAACAGATTGGTTCTGAATTCTTTTTACGCTGAAGTGCTCTTAGAGGTGGTAGTATTGTGTTTTTCAGGACTCTCTGGAAGAGGAACTCAGCACCTCTAGTGACGGGAATCTCACCGAGCAGTCGTGTACTGACGAGAACCTTATCTGCGGTGAGAACGCAAGAGTTCCGTTCTTCAAGGTGAGAAACGGTTCACTTAATTACATGCACACTTTCTCTCTAAAAAAAAATGTTACTGAGCATGTATGAAAACTCAAACATTTGTTGTATTTCGTTTAACAGAAAAAAGGCAAGAAAGAATCTGCCAGTAAAACATTAAGTCGTTCAAAGTTGGAGAATGAGAGCATGTGTACGACACCTTCCTCCAAACTACCTCTCCGCGCTCAGAACTAAACTTTCTACATGTCTGTTCTGTTTTTAATATCAGTGTATTGTCTTTGTTTTTACAATACGATTTGTTTTTATTCTTCATCTGTAGATTCGCTGTTCAGAAATGGTAATAAATATGAATGTAGGGTGGTTTTATATTAAATCGTTTCTGTTTTTACTTGTTGTTCTGTTAAACTACTCAAAGTCACACCATTTTGAAATTAAATAAATGTGTTTTTATTTATTTGAGTTTGTTTATTCATGTAATGTATGATTTTAAATTTACAATGAGAATTGTTCATTTAATCAAAAAAATGAGAAATTAAAATTGCACTGTGATGGAGCTTATACAAACAGGCATACTTGCGATTTACAAAGGTTAAAAACAATTCTAATAACCACTAAAAAACAGATTTTTGTATGTTGGTCCGTTCAGGTGCACCAGGTGGCACTGTGGTCTAAACGGAGATTCTGCTTGTCTGAATTCTGTTTTACCCCGTTAAGTAAGGATGTAAAAGAACAATTTAAACATTTATTCATTGTATTATTGACACTAGAATTAAATGTGATATTTCCAGTCAGACTTCGCACTAAGATTGCTGTCTAATTTCTCCACATTTACTACAATAGGTTTACTTTTGTATGGTCACTCTTTGGTTGATTACCTGCAACGTCTGGTCTGAATCCAGCTTTCTTTATATGTTCGAATTGTATTTTAGATATGTAAGTTGACCGGAAGTTATATGACGTCACGCAGGTAGGTCGCGTTTCTGTCTGGCGTCTAATTGTCATACCTATTACATTTTCAAAAACTTAAAATAACTCAAATTCTGTTACCATCTTAATCACCCGGGCTTAATAACGCATTGAAATATAACTTTGAATCTCGGTATAAAAGTCTTGGGTTTTTTTTTAACTACAAAATCTTAATCTGTCTTTCAAACTATTAACTTTAATATTTAAATCTTAGCGAAGAATAAACAAGATTACACACATACTTTAACATTAATCTGGGTGTCCCCAAATTACAGCATATTTCACAAGATCATGCGAGGTCCAGAAAGTGGGAGGGTCTACTTGAGCAGTGACGTCATTCGCAGGCGCCTGCTTTTTAGCCGAAAAAAGCCTGTTTGATGAAAGGAATTTATAAATCTGTTCTGAGCAACAAAAGCTCTATTATCATCAAGAATTATCATCAACTTGTTAGGTGAGCATTAAAAATAACTTAGTTTACCTTTATAATTACCTTTACCCTTTTAATTGAATTGAAAGTCCTTTATAATAATAATAATAATTGTGGCATCACTGCCCATTTAGTCACTGCCCACTTTGTAGTAGACCCTCACCCTTGATGCTCATTGGCCGGTTCTGTGACCTGCAATTGAATTCTAGTTTGCTCTTCCGTTTTCGTGTTCCGCACTTTCAATTTAATTTCAATTTAATTAGAAATGGCATCTGCAATTTTGGACATGATTCTTATAATTCATCATAATTTTTCCAAAATATTGCTTCAAAGTGACTTTATTCATCGAGACAAAATTATATAGAAGCATATTCATATTAATGTATTTTATAATAAGTTTTAAAAGACCCAAACCCCAGATTATGGATGTTTAAAAACAAGAAATTCCACTAATTTCAACCAATAACTCAAATATTTTTCATGACATAATTAGCATGTTTCTTGAGAGACGCCGCATGATACCTTTTAACTGAGAGTTAAATGTGTTTTTAAATTATTATCCCGGTTATTCATATAATAACCGGGATGTATATTCATACAATAACCGGGTATACCCGGTTATTAACATTTATTCCGCAATAAATGTTTCTTCTTGTTGACATTTTAGATAAAATAACATTCTTAATTTTTTTACACTGAGATATTTCTTGAGAAGTTACTGATGATTATTGTTGATTTCAGAGAGAGTTGCATGAACCAACATGTGCTGTGAACCAACATTGATTTCATTACAGCTGCGCAATCAGTGTTTGAAAATCTGAGTGAAAAAGGCACGTTTACTGTAATTCTATGTTCTTTGTGACTCAATTGATCTGTGGCGTAGAGATAACAACATCCTTCCATCCATTTTGTTTTCTGAACAGCTTTTTTGTTTTTGGGGTCATTTTTTGAGCTTAAATCAACAATTCTAGGCCTGGAGGCGGGGCACACTTGTTTATTGGCCAACCAATCGCAGAAAAGAACACACACAATCATACTCTCACTCGCACACATAATGGTTTATCCAATCTATTCTGATCTAATCTACTCTTTATCTACTGAAAAACAACATCACTTTGCGTAAGTCAGTATTTTTTTCCAGGTCAAAATTAATTTGGTTTAAAGTTTTAGCATTACATAATACAATGATATACTGTACACAGTATATTAGAGCTGCACAATTAATTGTTAAAATATCTCGATTTCACCCTCCTCGCAATCTTAATCCAGCATTTATACGATTCAACCAAACTCGTCTGATCTCAAAAAATCACGCATTACATTGTTTATATGTGATCAAAACACTTTTTTGACTCCTTGCTTTGATTGGTTAAAGCAAACTAATTGCAAAGCCGATCTCTGTTGTTGTTCTCTCGTTCACCACGACAGATCCTAAAACTAAAATTGGTTGAAAGATTTTACTGTAAAAATATTTTGCTATATTTTCGACATTAAAATAATTATTTTAATTAGTATTATATCATTATGCAGATTTTTTTAGGATTATTACATTATAAAGAGTTTTTCTTTACATCATTACTTTTACTTCACATTACATCACATTATTGTTCATTACACTTATATAAAATTTAAAGCAAAGAGTAATTGGTGTTATTTTCTGCTGTTTGACAACCCGATGTTCATGGATGAATCTTTAAGATAAAAAAAAACTAAAATTGTGTTCTTTATTCAAAGTAATCGTGATTCTCATTTCATTTATACGTGTGTATATATACCGTATATTGTATACCATAAACCATATATAGTTTGTGCATATATATACCGTATATAAATATATATATACAGTATATTTACATATACTGGCTTACTTAATGTATACAAAAGAGTCCAACAGAACAGCAGATATTGGTCGGCGTGTAGCAGCGATCGATTGCTCTTTGGCTGTGTGTGTGTGTGTGTGTGTGTGTGTGTGTGTGTGTGTTTTGAGTGGGTGTCAGTTGTACCTGATGTAATCCTAGTTTCCAGTTGCAGATAATCATCGTGTTAGTCAGATTAATGATATGAATAACGGGGTGGAATGGTGGAGCAGTGGGCAGCGTTGCCTCGCAGTAAGACGGACCCCATCGAGACTAGAGGTGTGAGTTTGCATGTTGTCTCAAAAACTTGTATTTCATGAGAATTGAAGGAAAACTGACCCCAGGTGTGAGTGTGTGAATGTGTGTGTCCTGCTCTGTGATTGGTTGGACACCAATCAAGAGTGTGTCCCCGCCTTCAGGCCCAGATTTAAAACTTTTAAATTTTTTTGTGACATTTTTTTTTTCATTTCAACGTTATTTATTTTTTATCTATCAAAAATGGAAGAGACTAGAGTTTAAACTTTAGAATTGTTTTGATTTAAAATTAGAAGTGGTTTTATTTGTACCTGTTTTATTTTAGAAAAGATATTTAGCACCGAGCATTTGCGTCTGTGTGCTACTGTGCTACTTTCAAAGTTCAAACAGGTCACACTAATGTCACTAACAAAGGTTACTTAAAACTAAATTAGTTAATTGATGAAAGTGTTTTAGACAGAATAAAGTTATAGATTTTATTGTAACAGCAAAATTTAATACATTTAGCTATTTTTAACTAACTTTTATCAGACAGATATTGTGTTCGTGTGTGTGTGTGTGTGTGTGTGTGTGTGTGTGTGTGTGTGTGTGCTTCATAACTTTTCTTTTTTGTATGTTTTCACTGGTCCGTTTCTGTGAACTCAGCTGCTCTTCAGGCTGCGAAAGGTCATGTTTGATCTGCAGCTCGAGTCATTCTGTTCTCAAACGGGTCCAGTTCCAACACCCACTTTGGAGCTTCTCCAATAAAAATACAAATGCATCTTTGAAAATCCATGTCTTTTTGCTTTTATGAAACATATTTGCACCAAAATATCTTATTCTGATACAACACAATACATAAGAAATACACTATAATACAAAATGAATGTAAGACCTTCTTCTGAAATATTTATGGTTTTAACAATGAAAAACAAAGATCAATTACTTGCTCAGCTTTTAAACGACCAAACCTCAATTTAATTTTAAGACGTATTAAACTACTGATAACAACACAAATGTAACCATCGACAGTTTATTAATGTTGCGAATAAATGTTATTTCAAATTATTTACATATTTTACCCAATAAAAATAGTGAATATAATCCACACAAAATTGGCAACATTTTTCTTATAATAAAAAGCACCAGGTGTCTTTTGACTGCTTTAGATTTTGGACTTAAGTAGTTTTTTACATGTAAACTTTTTTCATTACTGCTAAAAAATGAATTTTTTTAATAAAATGTTATATTTACAGTATTTTAAATATATCTGTGTGTGTGTGTGTGTGTGTGGGTGCGTGTGTGTGTGTGTGTGTGTGTGTGTGTGTATGCTTTTCTGATTGAATAATTGTGTCAAAAAATGTAATGTAACAGTGTCTGTTTTACGCCAGTAAAATTATGCATTATAATGTATCGATTAAAGGACTGACATTGACCAGTTCAACGCCTCAATATTGTCAGCTGTGAATATTATTAATCATATAGTAGCCACTGTAGTGATTACTTTATGGATTTAAGTCACTGCAGGTCTAATACAACCTTCTGTAAAGCTATTTCTTGTTTGACTGGTCACGTGACTCGCATGGTGCCGTGGTATCTGATGATACACACATGCTCTTTACACCCGTGTCACAACACTCCGGCTATTTCGGTCTCCATGTGTCTTCCTGTAAGCGCAGCAATATTTGGTCACATGATCGTGACCAGATGGAGCCGGTCAGCCTATAGTGATCTGATCACGATGTTTGGTCGTGAACCAAATGGACATGTCCAGTCGCTCATGTCATTGACACGGAGACGACACGTCCTGATTGTAGCTAAAATTAACACCTATAAAGTTGTGCTAAGTCACTCACGTGTACGTATATGTACGGTGTGTTTACAGTTAGAGAAATACAAAATAATTTAAAGGGAAAAAAACGTGTGCGTGTGTGTGCGTGCACAGATAAAAGATAAAAGTGAATTGAATGTACAGCTGTAACTTTAAATGGCACGTGCAAGTGTTCTGTTGCATCATGTTGCTCTGCAATCTCTCTTTATCTTCTGCAAGACTGTCCTGTGTGTGCGCAAGGCAGCTATATAACTAAAACATAAATGTAAAAATTATTTTAAAATTATTTTAATCGAATAATAGTAATATATATGTATAAATAATATATTTATTATATACATACTGTAGTACACTACAGTAAATAGTACTATACTGTACTATATATAATACATGTGTGTGTATATATACATAATATATAGATCAGTGTATTTATATAACATAAATTAATATTTTTTGTACATATCTGTATACCTCCAATAGAAGGCCACCATAATGTTAAGTTGAAAAATAGAACACCATGGCCTTTTATTAGAGATATTATGGTGTGTGTATAAAATATATAATATAATAAAAAAAAAAAAAAGAAAAAAAATAAATATATATATATATATATATATATATATATATACACATAGTATACTGCGTACTGTATATCCATTATTGTCATTGTGTGACAAAAAAAGGACACTTTGAATAATTAACAATATTAAAATGTACGATATTTTAATATATTATTTATGAATTGTACAAGTTCAAAATATATGTTAATATCAGTAAAAAACACAACGCACAATCAACTAGATGTTTTTGTACATATGCATATTGTACACACACACACACGCTTTGGTGTTTTGCTTTAGGTTAAAGTTGAACTTGGCCTTAATGGTCATTATGTGCTATCTATTAACACCGCGGGTCAAATGACCGGCCCGTTTAGACCAGTGACCTTCTCACCTCTGCTCCGGGTTCACGGGGTTCATTCGGTGAGTGTAATACTGAGAGCGGCTGCGGGACTTTAAGAGCTTGTCGGATGGAATGAAACTCATCGCCTCAGCGTGTGTAGACCAGTCCGAGATTGCAAAGATCTGAGGGGTTTCAGGGGCTTTGCTTCTATTTCTATTGGCTTACATCAATCCGCACAAGAAATACACAATTTATTCTGTAAAATTTACTGTTATTATGGACTGTATAAGCTGTCATTATAGTTACTGGGTTATCACATCTAACACTGCATTAAAAACGTATCGTGATTTTGGGACTATGAGGCGCATCTGAAATCCTAAAAAATGTTGCTAACTTGACTGCGCCTTTTTTTTTTCATTTTTTAAAAATAAATAGCTATGCCATATGTGAAAAAAGAGCTCCTTACTATCTGTTATGTGATCTGTTCTCCTCCTCATCCCCAGCATGATAATTGGGTTTTACCATTTTCTTGTCATTTTGTCCCTCCTTTGACTTCTTTTATATTTTTGTACTTGTTTTTGTACTTGTTAGTATGTGTGATTGTACCTTTTAGTATGTTACACTCTTTTTTTTTTAAATTATTAAGCAATTTTCTTTTTAATCAATAAATTTGACTTGACTTTACTATATTACAGTGCGGTTTATAGTCAGAATAAAATACGATAATCATACTGTAAAAAAAAAAAAAGGATCTTAGCTCTAGACCTAAGACCTAAAAATGTTTAGGTCAATCATGTTCAAAATAACTTGCAGCTTATTGCAGCTTATTTTACTTGACAAAATTAGGTTCAGGACTACGGGGTGCATGCGAAATTGTAAAAAAAGTTGGAAACTTGACTGTGCCTTATTTATTTTTTTAATAAATGTACGCCTTATGTGAAAAAAGAGCACATTATTATTTTTAAAATGATGATTCGACTCAGAATTTGGTTTTACCTCCTAATTGTACATTAGTCCTACCTTTAAGCACTTTTATATTTTACTACTGTGTCTGTGTGTGTGTAATTTTTATAATTGTATTGTGATTGTACCTTTAGTATGTTTTACTCTCTTATTTTAATTATAAAAAATTATTAGCTCTGTCTTTAGATTTCTTTTAGATTATTTAAAAGTCTTTAATAAATAAAGTTAACTTGACTATATTACATATTATAGTCCCAAAAATCCGATGTTCATACTGTAAAATAAGAAGTATTTTATGTCACTCATGTGCAAAGTAACTCGCAGCTTATTCCACTTGATAAAATGAGGTTCATAAGTGAGTAAGCGTCAGTGTTTCTGCAGAGCTGTGACTTCACCTCTACTTAAACAATGGTTCTTTCAGCGCGTGCTGGCAGACGCCACGGTAAACAGGGAGATGTTTTCTGCACAGCTCAGACTCATGAAAACGTTCTTGTGCTTGAACCTCAAGTAAATCTGCAGAGCGAATGTGAAGATGCACAGGATTCTCTAGTTCCGCCGCTGTAAATTCACCTTTAAAAATATTCATGCAGAGTATTATTACATTCACCAAAGTCTAAATATGACAGTGTGAACCAGAGAAACTGAAAAGCATACTTGAGTTAAAGTATGGTTTCCTTACAGTAAAAATTACTCATTTGAAAGTCACCAATTCCAAGAAGACTTGAGTAAAAGTTGTGAAGTATCCAATTTTAAAAGAACTCAAGTAGTTCACATCTTCTGAATTCATAGGCTCAAAAAACACCAAATGTGAAAAACTAGAAACTATTTATTCACGAGGTTTTATTTCCTAACATAGACATGAAATGTGACATCTCAATGTTTCAAAATGACAGATCAAAATAGATGTCAAAAACACTTTTAGGGAAGAACAACAAGTGTCCATCAAACTCAATTGTGCATTAAAGTGCAACCGCTAATTTACGTTCACATTCCTTCAGCATCCTGCAGATGGCGATATCACTTAATCCGCTCAAGAAATTATCCACGGCAGAAAAATAAGCCGACTTCTGGTAAGTGTTTAAGAGTATAGATACTCAATCAGAAGTGTAGTCAAGTTGAGAGCAACACTTGCACATATTTGTGATACTCAGTACAAGTACAAACTAGCCAAACCATTAAACCTTTTTTTTAGCATTGATGACATCCTGGACACAATCTCCACACAGATGCTCGGTTTGGCACAGGAAATGAAAAAGCAAACACGCAACACGGCGCTGGTAAACCCACCCGAGGTAAAACATGTTGTCTTTCCCCTTCAGAGTTGGAAAGAGCTTTACAGAGCAGGATATCACAGTGCTGCCAATAAAAACCAGGCAGCTGTGGAATAGTGATAGAGAGTTGGATGAAAAGGTTGCAGGTTCTAATCCTAAATGGGGTGAAGTGTCTTTGAGCAAGATTTCAGCTCACTCTGCAACCTCATTCTCCAAGTCGCTTTGGACAAAAGCCGAGAAGTTTGATTCCTTGCTGTGTTCACGTTTGATGGAAGTGTGTTGAATGAAAGTGGGATTTTTCCACCCAAAACGATTCCCATTGCATGAACGTTCAGCCTTTCTTGAAGGATTTCACACAGTTTTTTGCATCACATATACACCAACAAATACTTGGGTGAAATTAATTATAATGTAATTATCATTTTAATAACAACAATAGTGATTCAAGATGGAGCAGTGTTATTTATTGCTCACCCTGATTGGTTAATTAATGGTCAGGTGATGCGCTAATAACACGACAACTACAGATCCCATAATGCAGTGCTCTTTGTCCCTGACGTTGTATATATACTATACGTGTGTAATTTGTAGCCTTCACTTGAAAGCACATTTTTTTAAATAACAATTGTAGAATTTCTGTAATTCGTTTTAATTACATGTTCTGTTTTCAAATTTACTGTAAAAGTATGGAATTCGATATTTTTGGCACTAATCTGATTCCATATGAAAGAATGCATTTTTTGGAAGGACACGATATTTAATATATATTAAAAATAAGATATTGTAAATAAGTTCTTGATTAATTCTGTATTCATAATAATGTCTGTTTTCATCTATTCTTATGGTTAAAAAATAATTTTTTACCCTGCTTCATGAACATTTGTTGAATGATTGAATTTTGGCCCCTTTAGGCCTCGATCATCACAATAATCTCATAAAAAACGTACTAAGTTCTCACTGGGTTTCCTCTCGCCCTCCGTCTGAGAGTTTTGTTTTCCTAGCCACTGTCGCATACTTTACTGCTCACATTCAAAAAATTTGAATTCAAGCATTATTGATTGGCAAATCAAACGCTCTGGAACTGTGAGAAGCGTTTTATAATTAAACAGACCTTGAGCTTTTCCCATCTTGCACCAGCTCTCGATGTTTGCACCACCTTAACCTAAAGCGGTGAAGATTTGGAGACGATGAAAAGAAGATTCCGGCGGCTGGGTGATGTGCGTGAGGTGCTGAGATTGTTATGTAACTGAATGTTTGTCTATGTCAAAGTCGCAGCTCAGAAACAGCTGGAGTGCAGTGGAACAGACAGGTGACTCGATATAAAGAGCATTTGGATGCCTTAGACTAAATAGTCGCAATCTCCCATCAGTTGATCAAAACGTAAGACCGGCTGTAGCTGGAGATTAGCTGAAGTAGATGAAATAGACCCTTTATCAGATACGATAAAGAAGAGCGGATTCAACCGGCGTAATGAACTGCGTAATGAAGCCGAGCGAATCGTTATTTAACGGAATTAAACGGATCAGTGTTTGAGTCGTAACCTCGATGCAGAGCATGATGGCATCATCTTCAGGTTGAAGAGTTCACGGACATTATAACAATAATGTCATGTCCCCCTCGACTTTGTGAACTTTATTGTATTTTTAGCTGGTTATTTCGTATCATCACGTCCTGAAACTGATATTGGAGCGACCTCGGCATCTGACATGATGTTCCTCTGTTCTCGGGCTTTACTCTGGCCCTCAGCTGAAATAGACTTGGCATGTGAGCAGCTCTCTCTGAACTGTGCGTCCAGTACTGATATCGACGTGAAGCGGTTACGCGGGGTCTTTGCCTGACGTTGGGTCATAACGTTTAACTACAGAGTAACCAGTGAAGTAAAAGTGTTACGAACAGGAACTATTTGTTGAATTTTCTGGATTCCACACAGAACAGAAGACTCCTAACATTGATTAAAGTTATATTCTTCTATGAACATGAAAGCAAATCCTTTTATTATGAAATGAAAAGACAAGTTATGTATTTACTTCTTCTCTGTGTTGTTCTTCTGCTCTTTGGTTGTTCACATTGATTTCTTGACTCATATTGCACACAATTCACAATGCAGTGTGAATTCTCAGTTTAAGGTAGAAAAACGGAGAAAACGTATCCATATTGTACATTGATCAATTCTTTTCCCACTTACACGTCCATAATGTTATATAAATTCTAGCTTAATGGTATGTTTATACCCTTAAAACACACCGTAATATGACACTTTTTTCCCCAAATCATTTGACTTACATTAATATGTAATAATTTATGAATATTCACAATTTGTCGGTTGGAAAAATGACAACGTTCAAGTCTGCTAACGTAATGCTATGTTTATACTCTTTAAACACACTGCAACATAACACTTCTTCCCAAAGCACTTGATTTGCATTAATCTGTCCTCTACTAAAGTTGATAAAAAGATATTAATAATTTATGGATATTCACAATTTTTCGGTTGGAAAAACGACAACATTCAATAACCAAACAAATCTGCTGTTTTCCCAATTGATTTTATTTCAGAACAATCACTCGGAATACAGTCTCGTTCACAAAGGCATCCACTCTGATGAATAAAATACAGCCATTCTTGTTTTCATGGAGAATATATAACATCAGCAACATATATGATCAAGCGGATATATACACAGTGTATATATACAGTACATTGGGTGCAAAAACTATATTTACATGAGAAATTACCAACCAAATACTGATAATTGTACAGTTCTCGGCATTTAAAATGTCTGTAGTGTGATGAGCTTGAACCTAAATACAGGTAACACAGTTCACCTCTCTCATATCTAAGCTCAACATTTATTAAAGTCACTCATTAAATAAGATAAATGGTCTTTTGGGCTTTTTTGGGCCGTTTTTCCCCTTCAATGTGAAGGATGCACAGCAAATGTTAACCAACGTCCATTCAGATTCACTTCTAATTATTTTTGGTGTGTTTACAAAGAAAAGCTTTATACAGCGGGCCAACGGCGTATGACTTTTAGTACAGTATAGTGATAACTTTATTACATATAGTAATAGTGTAGTGTAGTATAGATAAAAAATAATTAAACATCTCTCCGAAACTCCAGTTTGGAAAGGGATAAGTTCCCCCAGACTCTCTCTGATAATAAACACAGTACAGTGTATTTACAGTAAAATAAAAATTGTTTCTTGTTTTCGACTCTGTTAATGGGTCTTTGGTGAAACGAAGCGTCAAAGCAGGTCACCAATACGAACTAGGAGCTGCAATCTGGCTCCAATTCTGCCATTTTGGAAAAATGCTGTTCTGTTTGGACGGAGATCTGTATGTAAAACTGTCCTGGTCGGTTTTCCTCGACTTGTTGAGTTCATTGAGCTTCCGTTGGGTCGGTGAGCTCCATTTCTTATTCTGCTGCCAGGCTTTTGAAACCAGCTCATAATTTCGACCGTCATTGTTGTCCCAGTACGTCTGCTCTCCTGTTTGGTAGCTGATGCAGAACTCGACTTTACTCTGGGGCGACACGTACACCGGCAGCTCAGTGGCGAAGGAAAACGTGTCTGCGTCCTGGCCTCCGTAGACGTTATTCATGAAGGTGCACGGCACGTCCTGGTAGCTTCTCCACGTGTCGAAGGTGATCCGCACATGGACCGATTTCTCGTACGACAGGTTGCGGACTTTGATGGTCCCGGTGAGGGCTCGTTCCTGCAGAGTGCAGTTCTCCAGACAAACCAGGTTCTTCAGCAGCCGACTGCGAAAATCCAGATAGTCTGCGGCGGGTTGAGGGAAGTCGAGGACTCGGTTCTGGACTGAGTTTATATGGAGAGTGGCAGTCACGTCTTCTAGGTCTTCCAGGTCGAATTGTAAATCAGTCGTGGGCTCTCTGTGGTCAAAACTGGAGAAGACGTGCACTGCTGTTAGAGACATGCCCTTGGAATCGGCGAAGACCACTTTCTTCTTGGCTTTAGGGGTCTGCCAGCTGAGACAGGGGGGCTGCAGGTGGGCTCTGGAGCTCAGGCAGGGCCGCAGGGGTTTGTAGCAGGTGTGGACCAGGTTGCGTGTTCTGTAGTCTTCATAAGAGCTCAGGAAGCGTAGCGGGGGAGAATGGGTGATATACAGCTGCACCGCCACATCCACAGGCATAACTGGACCGGGCATCGGGCTTGAGGTATGAAGAACTCTGTAATGTCACAAGAACACACCATGGTCGGATTAACACGTACTGTATGGTTTACACTGTAAACGTACGAATACCTTGCTGTAAAAACGACTCCATCACAAGTTTCAAGTCACCAATTCAGAATCAGAAATCAGAATCAGAAATTCCAGGAAGACTTGAGTAAAAGTCATAAAGTATCCAATTTTAAACAAGACAAGAAATGTGGAAACTCTTTATTTATTTATTACCTCTTTGGCTAATTTCCTAGTATAGAAATGAAATTTAACACTTCAATGTTTCGAAATGGCAGAGCAAATTAGTTAAAAAAGAGCAAAAAGTTAAACTCAAATGTGCAAAAAAGTGCAACCGCTGTGATTTAGTTCATAAATAGCATCCAGTACCTTAAGTATCCTGCAGATATCACCTCGTTCGCTCAAGAAATTAACCACTATAGAAACAGATGCTCACTTGTACGCACAATCAGTGTAATGGTAAGTGTCCATTAAAATGTAGTGGAGGAATAGGTACAGGTACTCAATCACAAATGTAGTGAAGTGATGAGTAAAAGTTGCTTATATTTTTGATACTCAATACAAAGTAGCCAAGAATACAACAAAGTCAATTTACTTGATAATTGATTTGTTTAAGAACATATTGTAAAGCAAACTTCAGAATGCTAATTGAACATGCGCTGGAAGTGAAGCTTGATATTATGTGTATAACGGAAGCTGTGCTATTCTAATGAGTGTGTTGAACTAGGTGCAAACGAGCGGAAAGACAAGCGCGTGCATCTGTGCCGAAGAGCCATAAACCTCGTTATTTCTCCGCAAATACTTCAAAACATTCTAGACAATATCCTAAACACAAGTATTGTGCTTTTAGTAACTGATCATTTTAAAAAAAATCGCTAATACGTGACCAGTTGTTTTATGTGCTGATAATGCACATAAATTATCCAGTTCAGGAACTGATAATGCTAAAAATAAACAATGACAGCGACTAAAAATGACAAGAAATAAAAAAATACAACCATGCAAAGAAAACCCCTTACCTCGTGGAACTGACAAATAATAATTTAGTTAAACGTTCTCCAACACATTGCAAGAGAAACGCGGTTTTGAGAGAACTTTAAACCTTCTCCCCAACTTTCCTCTCGGTCCGCGGACTTCTGCCGACACACCCACTCTTTCTTTAATAAGAATCTGTTGATCTTCTTTGCATATTCAATGAGTCCACCAATGACCGAGCAGAGGATTTTACTTCGACCAATAAGAATCGTTGTTGGTTTAGGAGCGGTGCCTTTGGTGATGCAAATTAAATCACGGCAGATCCGTTTTGTTTGGAAGCGTTTTATTTGTTTGTGATTAGTTGTGTATGATTATTTTAACGCTTACGAACATAAAGTAGCTTTAGATGCACGAGCCAATAATAATTGCATAATTATGCATAATTTGTGCTTCCAGCCGGTCGCCTCACTGGCTAATGTTTAATCGAGTTGTTTGTTGTATGTGGGTCAGGGTTAAGGTTATTTCTTTCCTAAATAAGCCACTGCTCTTTAAAGCATTCACAAATAAATAAATAAACTAAAGTACGGTGTTTGGGGGCGTCTGCAGCTGTCCAAAGGTCCAGGTGGTCTTTGTGCAGCCCACTCCCTTAAGACATGATAAAATAATCTAGATTTTTCTGTCTCAAGATATTCTTCCACAGGTCATGTGTAGATACCAAAGTCCTGATTTCAGCAGTAAGTGCCTTGTAAACACAGTTCTCTCCATTTTCACTGGGTCTTTCCTTTATTTTTTTCCGGGTTTATTTTGAATGATTTTATCATCTTTATGATCTGATTAGCATCACATGATTAATCGCATGTATTGATGCATGGAACCACTTCACTCGTCAATCAATCACAACCATCACTTGTTAATCCTTAACCCGTCACAGTTATGGTGCTCGATTCGAAGGTTTAATCACTCACTTAACACCCCAGGGTGTTGACTTTAAACCGCCGTTACTGCTTGTAATGGACGAAATGCATATGTGTTTATTTACATTTACTTACATTTGCCTTGCATGACGAATTTTAAGCCGATTCACATACACAATGCAACACATATAAAAAATATTTGTTTTTGTGTAACTGTATAAACATTTAATTATCTTTAAGATAGTCGGAAGAGACGTTTAGTATTTCAAAGCTGTGCGTTGATTTAGACATGCGCACACACAGACACATCCGCACATTTCCTTTTTAATCTTCCGGATTATTTTTACACCGCTTCAGGTGTCATCCGTAAACTACTTGACCTTTTTGTTGTGACAGGTATAGTATATAATTTACACCTCCTGGTCCAGTTTGAGATTACTGTGGAATAAAATCAACAGTAGTTATAAGTTTAGGCCTTCAACGGTCATTACAATAACCTTAAAATACTGTATCTGCAAACGTGCTGAAGATTGTTGTGATTTTGTTGCATGTAGCAATTATTATAGACAGTAACGTAAGAGCTCTTTTGTGCCAACAAACCTCATTATTGCGCACAAGCTCTCAGACTAATTGAGAGTTTGGCTTCGGGACAATATTTCGATTCCTTTTAATCATGTTGCCACGTGGAGTTTGTGGGTGCACGGAGACGCCTGGTGGACATTAAAATATATAGACAGATAGATAGATAGATAGATAGATAGATAGATAGATAGATAGATAGATAGATAGATAGATAGATAGATAGATAGATAGACAGATAGACAGATAGACAGATTGTGACCTGATTTTTATGTGTATTTCAACACCTCTCAATAATGGGCAGAATGTTTCGAGACAAGAACAGGCGTCGCAGCCAAAGACTGAGCACACGTGACCTTCGCCGGCCAATCAGCGAGCCAGACGCTCTCCCGACTAGTATCGGGTCAGTGCCTGTCAACTGGCGGCCTGGCAAACGGACTGATTTTCCTATTATTATTCTTCAGCCGAAGACGAAGAACAAAACGGTCTGAACCTAGCAGCGCAGAAAAGACATGACGTAAGCACGTAAAACTCTACCTGTCATCGGTTAATCTGCTGTTTCAAATGCTGGCTTTAATTCAGAGGCTTGTTAAATATGTAGTAATGTTTTATGTTTAAATTCTACACTAGCTCAAACTTGTTCTGTTCGTTGATGGTTAATAACGAAGTTGCAGTTCTAGCTAGAATCCAGCAGGGGTCGCTACAGCGCCGCACGATTTCAGTGGCAATGAAATAGTTGCTGTTCTTCTGCTCAAGTGTTTCTAAGACCTGACTACTTTGAATTTATTCATCCAGCTGTTGTAATTCATCCCCATGATGCAATTTTGGGACCGTTTCTTAGACGTGTGCCAATTTAAAAAGTTTTCTAATGAGCAGAGTTGTCAAGAATACCAGACAACCATACTTGAGTAAAAGTACGGGTACGTGCTGTATAAGTTACTCCAATACAAGTAAAAAGTCACCACCATAAAAAAGACATGAGTCCAAGTAGCAAAGTATTGTATTTTAAAACAACTTAAGTATTTTACTCTTACTTAATTTAGGCTAAAATAAAACAAAGAAAAGTGAATAAAAAACCTCTCTCAATGAGGTTTTATTTTCTAATAGAGAAATGAAATTTGACATTTCCATGTTTCAAAAATGGTAAAACAAAATAGATAAAGAACAATAAGTCAGTCTCAATCAATTGTGCAAAAAAATAAAAATAAAATTCCGAACTGACTTTGATGTGATTCTACTGAAGTTATTTAAGTCATTGCCTACAATGGACATTACATTTATTCACGTTGCACCAAAAACTCAAGCTAAAATATAGTCACGTCACAGTGCTTTTTGCCATGTTAGGCTTGGTAACATTACAATACTGTCAGAGAAGATCTGTGTAGTTTAACTTAAACTCGCTTTAAATTAACATTGAAGTTAACGGCGAAAAGATCGGAGTGAAAAGTACAGCTACTCAATCAGAAATGCAGTTAAGTAGAGAGTAAAAGTTGCTTCTATTTGTGATACTCAGTACAAGTACAAAGTAGCCAAAAACATACTTAAGTAAAGTAACGAAGTACATTTACTCAAGTACCTTGCACCTCTGCTAATGAGTGTCTTTATTAATTACTCATTGACCTAATTGAACATGGAGCTTCTGTGTAGGATCCAACTCCATGTTCTCCATGTCGCCCTCCACGGTTTCCTTGCCCTGGAACTCATCGGGCTGAAGAGGGAAATGTGGCACGCACCCAGCACAGAGAAAAGGATATTTCAAGGATGTCCGAACGGGTCACTTCTCCACTTTGTACCAAACTGTTCCAATGTGGGAAGCGTCTTGAGCTCCTTTGTGCGGTTCTCATGGCCGCCAGTGGGCTTTTTGGGGGTCTGCTGTTGTTTCGCTGTAGATCAGGATGGGAACGGAGGCCTTCAGAGGGGCGTTTGGCTGAAAGCCTTTAGTAAGCACTTGATTTATGTGCACTGACTAAGAGCCAGTTTAGTAAGTGGTGTGTGTGTGTGTGTGTGTGTGTGTGTGTGTGTGTGTGTGTGTGTGTGTGTGTGTGTGTCTGAAGATGTGCAGCGCATTGAGATTCGGTCGTTTACCGATTCCGTCGACTGCATAAAAAAGACACAAACAACTTTTTAAATCTCACTCTTTGGACAAAAGCTTAGCACTTCTTCAAATCCTTCAACTGTGTCCGTGTCCTTTATGATTATAAAAGTCAAGTGTTATATAAAGTGAATATTGAGGCCTTGCTGGTAATGCACTTTATGTTATGGATGACATGTGTTGGAAATTAAATGTGATTTTCCTTTTCAGTTTTTCTTTTATTAAAAGTCAGTGTAAACCCGGATGATCTGTTTTCTATAGAACGTCGACGAAACACAATCTGAAGAGAAATAAAAGCACTCGGAAGCTAAAAACGATTAAACATTGCAATCATTTATGATGCCTGGGGATTCAAGGACTTGAGTTTTCACCGTTTGTCTTATTGTGAAGAGTTGGAAATCTCACATTTTTGGAGGATTTCTCATTTCTTAAAATATAAAACATTAATAATTTCATCCATCCAAAGCAGGATAATATTCCACAATAAAGAATATACGTTTTCCTCTTTAAAATCTTCTTATATTTCAAACACACAAGGCAAATGCTTTCTTTTTATTTAATGAATAAGAAAAAACAGTTCTTGTTGCATTTCATGTATTTTTAATTATTAATGAATTAAAATATTAATTAAATCAATGCACAGTGTGTGTGATTTAAAAAACGTGTCAGACATCAATCGTTGAACATAATTTAGATTTTTATTGATTCTGCTATTTTGAAATTATCAATACACAGCCAGACTGGTGAGCTCAAATATTCAAAAGGCATTTTTGCATAACAAATTACATTTTTTCTGTCTATAAAAACGGTCTGAATTATTAAAAAAATTCTGTGTTGTAACATATTTTCTACAAAATGTTATTTGTCTGGAACTGATCTCCAGTTATCTGAAAAAAGCATTCCGTAATACGAAAAACAATTTGTCTATGAAAATGATCGGAAATATTCAACAACATTTTTTTGTAATACAAATGAGTTGTCTACAAAATGTTAATTCTCTCTAAAAAGAAAAAAAAGATCCTAAATATTCAAAGAAAAACATTTTTGTAGCAACATTTATATGTCTATAAAATGTTATTTGTCTAAAAACAATTTTGGGATGATGTCTCGTCCCAGAAGTGATGTAATTCATGCGGTTAAAGTTTTGATGACCTGCGTTCTAGTAAAATCTACGTGACGTGACCCAAAGCCGCTAGTCTTAATTCGTACAGACCTCTGTCTTTTTCAATTTTTAACCCTCACCATGCCACTCCATTACCTCCTCTGTCCTCCAGCGACATCTAACCATCAAAAAACTTGACAAAGAAGTTGCAGACAGAATGCCATCCTTCCCCACAGTAGCTCACCGCCGGCTCGGTGTTCAAGAATCCATCGTTTAAGACATCTCTGAGCTCTCCATCCTTCTTCTTCTCCTCCTCCTGGTCCACATCTCTGGCTTGGGTGCCCGCCTCTAGCTTCCCGCCATCCGCCAGCGTGGTGGCTTCTTCTGCGCTTTTCTCCGTCAGCTTCATGTGAGACGCGCTGGGAGCTTTTTTACACAGCCGCGTTTTCAGCACCTTCTCCCCTTCACACGCGTTCCTGCGTTTCTTCAGCTTGCTCACCACCTGCTTCCAGTACTGGGAGGACTGGGAGCTGTACGCCGCGCACTCCTGAGGCTTCCCCGCAAACTGGCAGGTGTAGGTCAGGCCTTCCACCGGGGTGGAGCAGCTCACCTGGAGCAGAAGGTTGGCCCCCCTCTCCAGGGTCTCCCAGCTGCAGCGATGCCCATCCTTGGTGCTCAGTTGGCCGGACCCCAGTGAGGCTTTGCTGTCGGACGCCGTCACGGGCTCCGGAAGTTGCTTGCTCTTCTTCTTTGCCTGGGAAATGGACAGGGAGAGGACGAGGAGCGAGACGAGGAACATCATCCCCCGCCCGTGCATGGCTGTACAAACCCTTGGAACACGGATGAAACCACGGCACCTGAGAGTGAAGAGCAGGTCCATGATCCAGCAGAGCAGCAGATGATGTAAACCCAGAAGAAGTTGAGATCTTATTAGTTAAGTTTTTGGAGCTAACGTGGTGTGGTGGTGAATTTGTGTGCGAGACTGGTTTTTTTGTCACTTACCGAGCTGAGGACTCCTTCAGGACTGTGAGTGAGATGCGTGTAGAGGAGCATAAGACGGGAGGAGGAGAATTAAAGAATGGAGGGAAAGTGGATGGGGGTGGGGGCTGTTGTGGAGGCTTTAGGGGGCATCAATGGTGCATCCAAGCCACCCAGAATTCGGCCCCTCCCTCTTTCTCTGGACACAAATGCCCACCCACCCCACCACATACACACACACACACACACACACACACACACTCCATCTCTCCTCTGCTTTGTCTTGTCTCTCTCTTTAAGCTTCTCTTCAATGCTTCTTGCACGGATCTTAAATCCATCTTAGAATAAAACATTAGAATATAATCTGGCTACAGAACGCACAGACTCGTCATCAACTGTAAACTCACCCGTGGTGTAAAGTACTTGAGTATATGGACTTTGTTACTTTACTTAAGTAGTTTTTGGCTGCTTTGTACTTGTACTGAAATTGCACATTTGAGTTTGACTGAGACTGATTTTTTTTTTCTTTGTCTATTTTGTTCTGCCATTTTGAAACATCAATGTTTAAGATTTCTATATTAGGAAATAAAACCTCATTAAAAAAACGAGTTTCTTGTTTTTCACACCTCCTGCTGTTTTTTGAGCCTATTTTCAGTGCAAGTGAAATACTCAAGTTCTTTTAATATTGGAAACGTTTTGGACTTTTACTCAAGTCTTCTTAGAATTTGGTGATTTGTAACTGGTAATTGTTATGGTTGTTATGGTTATGGACTGTTCGGCCACTAGAGGTCGCCATTTCCCCATTTCTGTTTATTGTTTATTGTTTTCAGCTGTGTGTTGTTCCCTGTGTACTATTTATGTTGATCATTGGTGTCATTGCGGTTTTTCCCCATGTATACAACTGGTAGGATTGTGGTTGTTGTCTTTGTTTTACTTTTTAGCTAATCTTTTGGATTCTGAAGAATTCAGATCTGGGTGTCAGTTTTTTGCTCTTTCTGAAAGTTTCAGCAGAAGAATTCTGTTTTTGAGTTTTGGATTTTTGATTTTTTTAATTATTAAACCAAAGTGTTTTTTCCCTTCAGATTAAATTTTTTCCCTTGCATTTTGGGGTCACACTTCTCTGCGCTTGTTTTTTTTAATAATTTTTTTCCTGTACAGACCTGACAGTTATGGAGTGATTTTTACAGTAAGGTGTCCGTACTGTTAATCAATTATGGTTTTCAGGTACTCTTTACATCTCGGAAAGTCTCTTTTGTAAGACACATCAATAACGTATGTAGACCTAATTCTACAGAGTATCTCTAAGCTGCGTCACATATAGGCTGGATCCAGAAAGACTCACTGTCTTGTATGAGCTCAAGGTTAGTTTACTGTAATGGTCATCTGGGAGGTTCTTCTGACCCCTAGTAAATAAACTTCAGATAGTTCAGAATGTGGCTGATAACAAAGTGCAGTACAACCATATCAGTCCAGCATTAATGTATTTTCCCTGGTTACCAGCAAAAAAAACACATTCAATTTTAGATGGCTTAAATCGCATTTAAAGTCCTAAATGGTTGGCTTTTTGATATTAGTTGAGCTTGATTCATAACAACTGTTAGGCTAACAAAACTCGGGCCACTTATTAATGCCTAAAATCTATAAGAAATGCACTCCATATAAATAAATAATAGCTGTAAATATATACTGTATGTAAAGATATATAGTTTATAACTGGTTTGGGATGGCCCCAGACTGGGAAAAGCGTATAACATTTATAAAAATTGAACTTTTCTGTCTGTCTCCAACTCATTCACAACCATCCATCTCTAATACTTCTATTAAACAATTCATTGAATTATTATTATTATTTGTATGGGAGAATTTTTTCATCGCATTGTATTTTTAAACCACTTGTGAATTTTACCTTGGCTGATTTTTCGAAAGACACCTGTAGTTTTGTTTTAACAATGTACTATTAACCTGTACATAAGAAGTGTAATAAAAACAGATTACATAACAGACTATTGTGTTGTGTGTGTGTGTGTGTGTGTGTGTGTGTAGTCTTGTATTTCTTTTACTCTTGCTCTTCTCTTAGATTCATCTGTTTTATCTGAGTGTTTCAATCCATCCCTGTAGCCGGGTCATGATCTGCTCTGTGTCTAGCCTGTTCCTGGTGGTTTCATCACCATACCAACCAAAGCCTGCGCTGTAACCCTCAGCAGATGCTGCTAAGACCTCACCGTTGTCTTGCTCTGAGCTACTATTTATTCCAGACATAAACTCAGGTTTGAGATTTAAATTCGTAACTTGTTCTGGAGCATCACATTGTCTCCTGAGCGCAGTGAGAAGCAGAAAAAAAGATCTTTGGGAAACAAATGAGTCTTTTAAAAGTAGCGCTTTATGCACATTTCATTTGGAAAAAGGGGGCGCTTATATTCACACAAATACGGTAATTACCGTATTCTTTTCTTCCTGTTTTTTTTTCTAAAAAACATGATGAGGTAATTCTGTTTCTTTCACCTTCTCCAACTGCAGTAACTCCTGCTCAGGAAATGCATCATCTGGACATCGGAATTGTCCTTTTTTTTTTTACTGGAATGTTTTTTTGTTTAAAAAAAGACTTCATTCATTATTCCAATTATGAGAAAAATGCTTGTCATGTTTGACCTTTCCACTCAAAGACTTTGGTTTTTGTTCCGATTTAGAAAGAATTCCAACGTGTTGTATTTTAAGCAGTTAATGAAGATTGCAAAAGCAACAGCTTCCTCTGCTGGCGGTGGTGAAACCGGTACAAGTCTGCATAAGTGAGAAACAAAGTCACAACAGGACAAAAAGCTCATTTAACATTGCGCAATGACAATTACGTAAATATTTGATGGATTTTATATAAAAAAAAATTCAATAACAAACTTCAAAAGTCTGAATAATTCTACCTTTTGTAGCGAGTGAGAAACAAAATAGATCACAATAGGACAAAAAGCTCATTTAACATTGTGCAATGACAGTTGCGGAAATATTTGATGGATTTCATTTAACTATTTTTTTAATAATAAACATCAAAAGTCTGAATAAATCTTCCTTTTTTTAATTTTTATGAATCTTTTTAAATTAACTCAAAAAACGTTGTTCATCCCCGGGGGGAAATTGCTTTTCTGTTTACACTTGCTCTCAAGTAAAAGTTATACGTACTGAAGAGAAATAATAATAAAATAAAATAATAAAAAATAAACATACAAGAATCTCGGAATGGAATTATATAGAAAAATCTAGAATAGAAATAGAAAAGGTAAAAAAAAAGAAAAGAACAGAAATAAACCCAATCTGACTAGAATTAAATCTGCCTCCCAGTGGTCTTTATAATTCAAAAACAGGTTTCATTTGCTGGAACAACAGCCTGAAATAAAATGTAGAAGGAAGAAAAACCTTTAATGGGCCCACAGTGGGAAATTTCATCTTTTCAACTGCAAAGTAAAGAGAGCAAATGACTCTAAGCAGAGCATTAAAATGAAACTAATGCCACAAGAGAGTGTAATAGCCGGATGAATTTGGTAAACATAATTAAGAATAAACATAAAGTGATTATAACGGCAATGTAGAAACTAAGAACATTGCCGATATTAAATCAGTAGTGTTGTTTAAGAGCTATTCCGAGCTTCAAGTTAATGTTTTTTTTCTTTCTTTTTTGCAGATCTGTTCAGAACAGCTTTATGTTACAATCAATATACGTGATTAGTGGTTCCGCCTGGAGAGAAATACGTTTGTATTGTGTTCGTATGATTCAGGCCTGTAGAGAAAGTGTAAAAAAGGCATTGATCAATTTATAGCTTAAACTTGTAGTAATACTACAGGTTTATAGCTTAAACTTGATGTACTACAACTATAGCGTAAACGCTGTAGTACATCATATTACGAATCTCGTAGATATACAAATTTTATCATAAATCAAATTATAAAAATGCAATCAAATACCTCTCAAAAGTAAGATATTCCATTCTGAAATCAAACTAAAATGATAGCCACCTCACTTTTTTCTGAACATTTTTTTTGTTGAATGGAGGTAATGGTATCATATACATCTGCTGGTGAATAGTAAGAACAACATGTTTGAGGCATTTTTGAGTGTCAAGCTGCCTCTGGAACAAATCTTTGATAATGAGTATAAGTGCAAGCATAAATTTAGATGAAAAAGTATTTTGTGTGCAAAAATATATATATTCCACTAAGCCTGAAAATTTACAGCTTAAAAATATTTATGAAGAAATGACATTTTATACTATGAAGAGTATGAGCAATGTACTTTGCCTATGAAGAGTGAGCAAGCCAATAGGAAACAAAGTCCTGGAAAACAAAATGCTCGCTGTGAGATATAGTATTAGTATTTTATGTATTATTAGTATGTATTATGTAGTATGTAGTGTTTTATCACCAACAAAATATTCCAATAAGCCTCAAAACGTGTTGCTTATGTTGTATATCTATAATGTTGTATATCTATAAAAAATTACATTTTATACTGACATTGGCTATGAAGGGTGAGCAAGCAAATAGGCCGCAATGTCCGGGAAAGCAAAACGCACGCTGTGAGATATAAAAGCATAAATAAAAATGCCTCCACCATTCCGACTTTACACAATCTTCACAAATAGACCATCCGGCGTCTTAATTCAACAGCTTTAGCTTTTCCATAACGACATTCAGACACTTTCCACCTCACTTATGTTATGCACAAGTCCTCGCTCCTGTTATTTCCCCCTGAAGACTGTGAGATAATGTTCTTCAGCCAGCGACTGATGGCACTACACCAGTCCTTGATGAGCGACGGCCTTTCTTCAACACCCAGCGGCCGTTTATCCTCAGCACGCTTCTGCAATCAGAGATCTCAGTGGCCATCCAGCCTCATCCACGGTGATTACCCAGCCGACAAGACGGAGCCCGTGTCGACCTTGCGGGCTGCTAATGATGGGGATGAATCTAATTGTGAATCAGTCGGAGGCTGAGACACTTTGGACGGCTCCAGGTCTGTGGAATTGTAACCCTATGCATATCATTTGAATGCTTTTGTGCACATCTGTCAGCCACTGTTTTTGCATTTGCGTGTATTGTGAGTATTTACTTTGCTTTACAGTCATTTGGCAGATGCTTTTATCCAAAGCGACTTACAAAAAGAGGAGCAAGTGAAGCAATTTGTCTACAATAGGCTACAGTAGATGTCTACACAAGCTATATAAAGAAACACAAGACAAAGAATTTATTTTTTTTTAGCCGGCATAAAAGAATTTAAGAATTGCCGCTTAATCCTCTACAGGCCGTGCGAGAAACTATCTATGGAGGGTAGTTTAATTTAACAGTTAGTAGACGTTTTAAGCATCTTTAAAGCATGATGTCAATGATTGCAATGATGCTGATGTTGCTTTTATGGCTTTACTTAAGATTATCAAACATGACAAATACTGTACTGTATGTGCCCCACCCTCGCCCCGCCCCCTCTGGTGCTTAATCGAAACATTGACACGTCCTAACATTACACAAGTCACATGACCTCATATTCCCTAAAGTGGCTTAATTAGGGAAGGGTGTCAATAATTATTCAATAGCTTCTGATTACTTTCACATATTAAATAATGTTCAAATCTTATGCGGTTATTAGTACGAGCATATTTGCAAAATACATATGCATGGACCTTATTAAGTCCAGTTAAGATTCAAATTTGAGAATATTCAAGTCCAAGTTTTGAGCGTTTGTAAGGCTCTTTTCACAGTTTTAACTCTCAAATTGCAGAATTTACAAATATTCAGATTTTAAAAACCGCAACAAGAGTGTTCATGTTTTACTTCATTTATTAATTTTTAAAACACGCAATTAAATGAATCATACAGTTAAGAAATAGAGGAATTGCTTGGATTTCTGGCCAATTCCTGGCAGATATTGGTTTGAGTTATTATAAACGTCTGTGACGTCAATATTGTAAAATGTACATTTCATTTAAATCTATTCATAATGGTTTCGAAAAAAGACAATTATAGTACTATAAATACAGTATATGTACGTAAGAATAACGGCACAGGAATCTATAGCTTTCAGGCTTGTGAAAAACTCATCATTCTTTTTTTGTCAGATCGGTGAATGATTTTTGTCTGACAACAGTTCTAGTATTGATTTTCTTCCAGACACTTTCTTCTGACACTACACTTTCTTTAATACATATTCCAAAGGCCTCATATAAGCTTTAACTTCAGGCTATAACCCACAGTCAAGCATCTGAGGTCAGTGTTCATCTAGAGGGATTTTATACAGCATACGTATATAAAAATGTCATTTACGGTGATATTTTCCCCCAAATTCAGACGCGGAATATTTCCTGTTACACCTCGGAGAAACTTTTACTGGCGTCATGAACCTCGACGAGGCCGAGCGAGTCAATGCATCTCGTGATGAAGGTCAGTGACATTGTCTCCTGCTCTTTGAAAGGATTTCCCAGACAATAACCCGACCATCAATGTTCTTGCTGCATGCTGCTGTCTAATGGCGGCTCTTCGTGTCCCGTTGTGCCAGGTAGACTCACATTATTGGACTTCTTGCTGTCTGCCGCTGGAGTGCTCATTCTTAAATAATGCACAAGCACATCACAGTTTACACTATAAATGTTCTGTGTCTGTCTATAAATGCCAAGGTTTGAAAAAACATGGAAAATAAAACTCTCCTGACCCATTAATGGAAACGCAGATCAGAAGATGGATGGATAGATGAATGGGTGGATGGAGTGAGCACTTTTACCAACACCTAATCTAATTAAAAGTTTTTTTTAATACTATTGTCTTTTTGTTGACTTATAAGTCACTTTGGATAAAAACATCGGCCAAATACATGCAATGTATTTGTTGTAGAGTAGCTGAAAACCATACTTGAGTAAAAGTACGGCTACTTTACTGTGAAAAAGTACTTCATTACAAGTTGCAAGTCATCAATTTGAAGAATACTTGAGTAAAAGTCCAGTTTTTAAAGAACGTGAGTATTTTACTCATATACTGAATTTAGAAACTGAAACCAAGAAACTCTTTATTTATGAGGTTGTAATTCCTAATATTGAAATGCTTCAAAATGTAAGAACAAAATAGATGAATAAAAAATACAAAAAGTGTCAGTCAAACTCAAATGTGTAAATGTCACAAATTAAACACCTGGTATTTATCAATCCTCTACGTTCACGTGATTTAGCTGATAAATAGCATCCAGTATCTTCAGCATCCTGCAGATGGCGACATCACCTCGTCCGCTCAAGAAATTAACCGGTAGAAAAAGATGTCGACTTGTCGTGCACAATCACAATGTAACGAGTAGCGGTAAGTGACCATTCACATGTAGTGGAGTAAAGAGTACAGATACTAAATCACAAATGTAGTCAAGTAGAGAGTAGTTACTTATGTTTTTGATACTCAGTACAAGTACAAAGTAGTCGACAAATACTTTACACCACTGCCTCTGGATTTAGTACACTTTTGTTGTATACAGTACATTAGTCGGACTCTCGCTATGCCCTATAGATTTATTACAGTATTTAATTTTTTTTTAGTTGGATTCTAGCTTTGCTATATGGATTTTTTAGGTTGAGTTGCATATGAAACATAACCCTGACACGTTTAATAAAACCCAGAGTTCCATGTTTGGCCCAAATGTGTCACCAACCTGTTGACCACTAAATGTATAAAAATCTTTTACATTTTTTATACATTTTAAAATTTAAAATTATTTTTAAGTTTATTAATCTTATCAGAGATCTGCTCTCAAGCTGTGGAAGAGCAGAAATAAATGACTACACCACCGCATAACTCTATTATCCAGCTTTTTGGCCTCGTGTAGTGCCAAATAAACATGAATCTTAATTTTAAGTGGATTTGACTCGGGCGCGGTGTGGGGGGGGGTAAATCAAATCAAAATTAATGTGAAAGTTTGATGCGATTTCGACTGTATGATGCAAATTTGTGCAAAAAAAATAAAGCTGATAAATTGAAGTGTAAAGTGCTGCTAAGAAAAATCGACTGGTGATAATTACTCGCCCTCGTACGCGCACAAAAACGACTCGATTCATTACGATAACAACAGTCGTGGGGTCGTCATGGCTACACAGCTAATTACTGTAAAAGTGTTGCCTTCTGGAACGAAGAGATATGGACGACGGTTTCATCAATAGACCACGTGTGTGTTTGTAAGACCACCGGTGTTGTTTAGTCTTCATGGTGTGTGCAGGTTGGTTTCTGTAGGGTGACCATGTTTTGATTTCCAAAAACGAGGACAACCGACCTCGAGACTAATTCAGGCTTCTCTGAGGTCATATGCTTCAATGGTGCAAAACTGACTTCTGTAATACAAAAATTAATTCTGTAAAAACTTACATCTGTAACAAAGTAATAGTCCTAGACTCTTTTCAAATAAACCAATAATATATAATATATAATTAATAATAATTCGATTAATTCATTATTAATATGAAACAGTGTTCTACAAATCAGCTCTTCTGTTATAAAAATCAGCTTCCACAATATATATATACGTAATAATAACAACTGTAATATCTATCTTTTAGTGAGCAATAGTAGTGGGAAGTTTTTACATGACAGATAATTTAATAATATAGAAAGTTAAAAATGTATTAGCTAATTTTCGTTACATGAGCATTACGTTGTTTATTAATATATTAACTATAACCTTTCAGGTAATAAATATATATTTATGTGTCTGACATAACAAACAAGCTCTGAAACATCAAGACGCGCGGGGTTAAACCTGGAGAAGCATCAGCCATTTCAATCTCTCTCTCTTTAGCGTCTTTGCGTTGGTCTCAGACTAAGAAAAGCGCTATACAAATGAACTTGAACTTGAACTCTCTCTCTCTCTCTAAGCACCGCCCTCCTCACAGACAGTTACAAAGACCAATCAAACTAATGATGACTTCGTCTATTACCCAATAAAATGCGCGTGAGATGCTTCGCATGAGATGCTGCTTTAAAAAATCTACATAAAAAAATACCGGACAATAGCCATCCGGTATTGTTTATTTAATTAATTATTGTTCAAATAATGTAATGCACGGTTGGCCAACATGTAATGGTCCTTTGAAGAAGCGTGAAACCCGAAAATTTTCGTGAATTTATAAAACCCGACGCCCCGGACACGAGGTAAAAAGAGGACTTGTCCGGGCAAAAGAGGACGTTCGATCACCCTAGTTTCTCGTCACCTAAAACAGTCGAGCTCACTGTGACATCGCCATTGCGCCGCATCGATCATGTTGGGCCTCGCAGGAGCTTGTCGGACTTCTTGATGGAACCAGCTTATGGCCCGGCGTGTGATGGAGTGATGGAGACGCTGGATCTGTCAGACCGCCGCACAATGATGCGTCTCAATAAAGAGAAGGTCGTGAGGGTCGCGCAAGAGGCTTGGCGCTAACAAAAAGTGACGGGCTTTTGAACAAACAGTCGTGATTTCAGGACAAAAGCGCTGTGTGCGAAACTTGTTTTTCAGGCGGCATCGTGATGGCTCGCAGGGCTAGAATATTAATAATGCTGATTGTCTTATAATAGTCTACAGGCAGAAGGTTCCTATTTTTATCTCGTTCGTAAGCCTGAGCTTTTAACCTTCTTGAGCGCCTGTAGTAGACATGGTTCCCCTGAGATGTACACATGAATCCTGAATACATGTTTTTTTTAGTTTTAAAATGCTGCTGTAATTTAAAAAAGACGTATCGTAAGTTATTTTCAGGCCTTGAGGTGATTTGAAGCGTCATGGACTCACTCTCTGGTGCAGAATTTACTTTTCCGTTGTTTCGCTGCAATGCTCACACCAATTTATTGATTTTAATTAATAGTTTAATCTAAAGTAACTGCTTTCTGCACAAAACATAATATGGACTTTTATTTACAATGAAACTATTTAGGAGCTGGGCTATTGCCAATCAAGGTCAAACACGGATGTAAAGTTCTCGGGACTAATTCACTCACAGAGAAATCTCGAGACTCGGGAACAAAACATTACTATTGTACAACACTTAACACTAACATACACACAAAGATCTAGCTTCTGAATGACGCTATACAAGACCAAACACAAGACCAAATGGAAAGTTAGCAAATGGAGCATGTGAACTGAATACAAACTAATAATTAATATATACAGTAAATGCATTATATATCACAAGTTATGAATGATAGCATAAATTGTCAGGGTTTGGGCTCCCTGTGTTCACTTGTTTTGCTTGTGTTTAATTTTAATTCATTAATTGATATTATGCCCAGGTGTCAAGCTTTAGTTCTAATTATCATGTTCATCTGTGTCTTGTTCTGTTAATTGGTTCTTGATCCTTTTGGGATTTTTGTCTTGTTTTGATTTTATCCTTGTGTCTGTTGCGTTACTCGGTCTAGATCAGTATTCTCGCTCCCCATCTTGTTCCATGTTCCAGACCGATTTGGACTTAGGGTAACGTTTATTGGCTTCGAGCGGCATTCTAGATGTGTTTTTGTTTGTTTTCTGTTTATTTAATAAAAGTCCTGTCGCAGCACTTGGGTTTTAGTTCCCTGCGTCCCGAAACATGTCATACATAAGATATAAATTATATTTAGAAATTCAATATATATAATTGAGTTAACTGTTTATTAACTGTATTTAGAATTTAGATTACACAAGTATTTAGCTATATAAAATATTAATAGCAGAAGTATTTTGCTTTGTCTCAGAGCTAAAAAAATAACATGTGTGCATTTAAAAAAAAAAAAAGTAAACTTACAAGTCAAGTGCTAATACATTGAATTGGTGGCAGTTTTTGAAGTGATTAGTTGTGTCCTAGTGGTAGGGAGTTCAACTTGCAACCAAGAGGTAATGGGTTTGAATCCTGGACTAACTTTGACATTTATATCGCAATATATATATTAGTTTTATATACTAGACCAAACGTTAGCAAAGTAAGCATGCAAACTAAAACCAAATTAATGATTAATATATAAACGCATTATATATTATACGTTATATACGTAAATTGTGTGTGTGTGTGTGTGTGTGTGTGTGTGTGTGTGTGTGTGTGTGTATGTATATGTAAAAGCACACAAGTTAATATTTTATATATACTGTACTGTACTTAGTATTTAGATTGCATAAACATTTGGCTATGCAAAAAGGTTTTTTTGCATATGTGGCTCACAGATAAACTGAACTACACATTTTGTTCAAAAATTTTCTGAAAATATTTTGTCTAATACCCTTTTTGTGACCACTTGAATCACTCATGTGTTAAATAATTTAACTGCATTTTTTTCAGGCATATGTTTAAATATTTATCTTTAAAAAGTGATTAGGATGCAAGTGAACAATTTTCACTTGCTGAACAGAACTGAACAATGACTGTGATTGGTTCAGATTTGTCCAATCGTGAAGCTGCAGTCAATCTTTACTAACAACAAATCTTACTGTGTTTACACCAGTCTTAGTAAAACTCAAAAACTCCACATTGGGTATGAATGAAAGAGTAAATTAGTAAAGTCTCTCAGATCAGCCAATCAGAACCCACTGCTTTTTCAGATTCTGGGTCACGGACCAATCAGAATCAATCCTTATTTATTTAAAATCAAAATGGAGAGTTCTTATTGATAAGACTGTAGGGAAACACAAACTTCAAGTATTAAGATCGCATTTAGAAGCTATTAAAAGGTGATGAAGGAGTGATTTATTGCTTACACGTTTAAGGTAGTGTTAAAATGCTGAGAGCATTTGCATATAGACGGTTAGCCATTAGACTGTTTTTTTTTTTTTTTTTAATTAAATTCCTCATGCTGAACTAAAAGTCATTAAGTCGAGCGAAAATGTAATATACTTTTTCTCGAGTTGTAAAGGTTTGATTTTCACAACCATTGTCTGATGGGACAAAACGGAGAAGGCGAATAAAGTCAAGGAATGTATTTTAGATCACAGCTCATGTAAATAAAACGTCCAGAAACCTTGAACTCAACCGACCCTTTAGACAAATGTGTTTACTCAGAAATAATGCATTGGTAAGAAATAATACAAGCGGCGACTAACGGATTCCATTTGTGACCGACTATCACGATTTCTGAAGGAGGGAAAAAATCTTTTTGTGTGAGAAATGTCTTTAAATCGTGTAATTGGAATACTTTCAGCTTTGAAGTTGATTTGAAATGGAATTTTTCGACTACTTTTCAAGCCAAACCTTCTTGGTAAAGCATTGGTAAAGGTAAAGCATTTTTTAATCAATTGTTGTACAATGAATTAGTGGCTGTTTTTGAAGTGATTAGTTGTGACCTAGTGGTAGGGAGGTAAACTTGCAACCGAGAGGTCATGGGTTTGAATCCTGGACTAACTTTGACATTGATATTGCTATAGAAGCATAGTTTAAAACCCTTGATATTTTTAAGGAGTTTGTAGAAATACATTTTAGATCAGAAATCTTTGAAACTGATAACAAAAATAACTAGCAAAAGACGTTATGGCAAACAATTAACTTTATTATTTTTTGATATTGAACGCTCTCTGTATGTAAGAAGCTTGAAAACAAATTTGGACTTTAAAATTTTTCCAGAACAGAAAAACAGTTCATTGATGTAAATAAGCATCAGTTAAGTTTACTTTTTGTTTAATTCTTTTAATTAAACTGAAAATAATGTTTAGTCTTCTTTTTCTAATCTTACCTTAGGGGTAGAGTTTCAAGCTAGAGAAGCTTTCTAAAGCAGTTCTCCAGAAATACAGATAAAATAAATTAAAGGTCTCATCAAACATCGCACAAAACGAAGGCAGAAAATTAACAATATGTCTCAGGATTGGAATAGTTCGACAACTTGATTAAAAAAATGGCAGTGTGGGATTTATTTTGCTTGGATGAGCAGGAGATGGTGTGTGTCTTTACTTTAGGGAAAAGATTGTCTTAGTCATTACAATAACCCTGTTTGAAGGGTCTTTTACATCAAGAAGGGCCAAGTTCGAGTCCCGGTTAGTGTGGCTTTCTTCCAGGTCTCCAGTTTCCTCTCACAGTCTATAAGCAATATGAAGAATTAGTTCTGTGGAGAAAATTGCCCATAAATGTGAGTGTGTGTGCATCCCACTTTGTGATTGGTTGGCCTTAAATTCAAGGGTGTGTCCTGCCTTCAGCTGTGAGTTGCCCCTCTGACCCAGAAACGAAAAGCGCTTCGAAAAATGTATAAATAGATGGATCTCGTACACATGATTTGTTACTCGTATTTTTTTTTTTACCCAGAAAGTCGCATTTGAATTGTTTTCCTCGAAACGAATCAAGTAAATTTAAAGTCAGTTCGTTTTTATTTCAAAACGGTGCAGGTCAATAAGTAATGCTTCGGGCCGCATGTTTGTGTGAGACTGCGAGAGCGATTCAGCTTGGCTTAACTGGTTTCAATATTGCATTATTCATGCTTTTTACAGGTCATCGCTATCATATTATGTTTCGGTGACCCTTGATTTCTTCATCGACACAACATGGCCGCCTCAGACTGCAACACGTCCATTTTTTCGTCACCTCGGAATCTTCTCGATTTAATGGATTGATTACTAAGCCTTTTCAGGAATGTATTTTCATCATTTTTTTCACAAAGACAGCGATTTGAAACCTATTAATTTGCCGAGTGTGAGCTTCAACATGCCTTTTTCCATCCTTAGGAAAAGTCTTATACATTAAAATCGCAATAGTTGGGTTTTTCTTGTCTCTCGTAAGTTAATTTGTTTGTATTTATAGCAACAGATATAAATTCCAGAGCCACTTCATCTGTGCAGTGATTTTCATCTGACATTTATTCTATTTATTAAGATTTTGAAGGAAACCGAGCCCGTATCAACTGGCAAGAGGTTTATTAAATGTCTTCCTCTCTTTCGTTGCAGTGTTTCTCTTTTCTGTACGATTCAAGTGGCTCTTTAACTTCTCATTATTTACCCGTCGCCTTGGCTTTCGTTCCTTATTTGTTCTTTACACGGAATTAGATGAAGCAATGTAATTCGTGACTATATGTGTCTTCTAATAGGGTATTTTTAAATGCTCTGTTGACTTTCACAGTTAAAAGCAATGACACACAGGTTTAAAGTGCTCATAAAAACATAGAAAATGAATAAAATATAAAGCTGCAAGTAGACATTTCTTTTTTTAGGCAAATCTACCGGTATATACTGTACATATGTACACATACTTTATACTGTATATGCACATAATCATACATACTCACAAACACACACCAAGGTATATACTGTATTTATAGAGAGTTTTCTTAATTTAGGCTTTGTTGATTCTCATTTCTGTCACCTAAATGACATGCATAGATCAGAAACAGCCCTGTGGAGAGGTAATTATGCATATTGCAGTGCATGCTGGGAACTTCGTCCTATAACAGCACGCTGCTTTATATGAAATGTTTGCACGCGGTCCAGTGGGCTGTAGGGATGCAGTCGTGAATTTCAAAGCTTCTTATATTTGTTCATGTCTGAGCTACTTGTGTCTAGTTATTTTATCTTTTCCCAGATGAACTGTTGAGAGTTTGTGTCTGCACAGCTGTGAGTTCTGGTCAGTCGGTCTGGGTTGTGTGTGTGTGTGTGTGTGTGTGTGTGTGTGTGTGTGTGTGTGTGTGTGTGTGTGTGTTTGTGTGTGGGTCAGGCCAAACTGAGTGTGTACGTGACTTCAAGCCTTTGTTCTGGGGAGATGAAACAGCCCAATGCCAGGTGAAGCTCAGAGCATCTTTTCTGCAATTGAGCATCGCTTTTTTTAACTTTTCAGATTTGTCAACAAAAACATGTATTGTAGTCTCACAAAATAAAAAATTAATAACTCTCTGGATTGATTCTTGAAAAAAAAAGCAAATAAAATATGTAGAAGTCCATCTTTGAGTCTTGTTGTTGCATTTTATGTAAATGATGCTAGTTACACACACACACGCACACACACACACACACACACACACACACTTTTACATTTCATTGAATAGACTGTATACAGCACTCTAGTTGACTGCAGTTGTTTTTTAAGTGCTTTCTAATAAAGTTGAGTTCTAAAAGTAGGTAAGAAAATGGATGGAAATATAGATTTTTTTTTCCATTTTTCATTTCTGGGTCACCTGAGCTGGAACCAATCACAGTAACTCTGGCCCTGAGGAGTACTAATATGGCCGGCCAACCAATCACAGAGCAGGTAATGTACACACCCACACACACACAAAAAATTTCATTAAAAAAATGCACACACTTTTATTGGTTATTATTTTATGACTTTCGGTTTTTAATAAAACAGGAAATTGCACAGACAGACAAACATCTGTTTAAATATGTAAGTCACTGTAAACTGGAATTCATACTGGTTCATTTGCGTTCCTTGAGTTATTTCATCTGCTTGACGAAAGAACAATGCTGAGTTGATTAATTGTGATATTTTTTTTTAATATCGCAGCCATCTTAAAATGAACCTTGCAAGCTTGAACACAGAAGGTTATAAAACAAGTTTTGGTTGCCAAGTCTGTGAATCCGGTATATTTCGTGTTCTTAAAATAGTCTGCTGCATTTTAACACTAGAACCATGATATCTATTTATCACATAATAGAAAGCTGAAGTAGGTTAGAATCTGGGAGGAGTTGGGACAAAAATCAGTCTAAAGAAACTACAGCTATGGGGCATGACCTGATTGTTTAACAATCGCATTCGAGCATTAAATCAGATCTCATTACATTACCGCCAGTATCATGTCAAAGAACCGGCTGTTTGGTCAAATCCATCATGCAGGAATGATTGTGCAAAATGTAAAAGTGGCTCAAAGTTATTCAATTTCATTGAAATGCAAAAAACATGACAAAAACATGGGGAATTGCAGGGGTGAGGTAAAAATACATGAATAATAATACATAAATTATTAATAATTAATCAATTATGATACATTATTTACAAATTCATGGTTTATTTATCCAAAGTTGTCTAATAGACAAATAATTCCAATTGACACGTGTACAGTTCATCAGATGCATTATTTTGGTTTTGCTAATGATGATTTGAACCCATTCAGTCCTTAAATGTATTTCTTTCCCGCACACCACACCAACATAAAGGAGAGAATTTGTGATCTAACTTATATCTTCAGACATTTTTACAGCTGCATCAAACTCACACGAGCACATTATGAACCAATGTTTTATTATCTTGACAATTAACAGTTGAATCCTGTTATTGGAGAATTGTGTTATGGATAAATATTGATTCGTATAATGTGTGATAAAAGCTACAGGTTGCCGTGGAATGCGCGCGCGTGCCCTTGTGTTCCATACCTACATCATGGGACCCCTCGGCGATTTTAATTAGAATTTGTTTTTTTATCACCATAGTTAATGAAACGGAAAAGCATCAGTCGTTTAGAGTTTGTCCAGGTATTCCCTCGCACTCCATGATCCCCGTGGAGGTGAAGGGCGTGATGGTGTCGAGCGAGATTTCCCCGTCGCACTCGAACTGCCCGATGTTCGGCAGCAGACTGTTTTTGTGGTTGCGGGACTCTTTGGACGGAACCGAGTCCTTCTCGTACAGGATGCTCTGGTCCTCGCGCGCGTTGGGCATCTGCACCGGCAGCGGCTGCGCTTCCTTCTGGAGCGTCGTGTCGTGGTGATAAGATACCAGCTCGTTGCTGAAATTCACCGTCTCCACCGCGGTGCTGGGGAAGATCTTATTGCATCCCAGGATGGAGGAGAAAGCCTTTCTGAAGTCCGCGTTGAAGGCGTAAATGACCGGGTTGAGCGAGGAATTGGCCCATCCGAACCAGACGAAGATGGTGAAGGTGGTGTCGCTGACGCACTGGCAGAAGGGCACCATGCAATTCAGCACGAAAAAGGGCAGCCAGCAGCAGACGAAGACCCCCATGATGATGGAGAGCGTTTTCAGAACTTTGGTCTCCTTCTTGAAGGTGGTCTTCAGCGAGTTCTCGTGTGCGCAGTCGCTGGACTGGTGGTGGTGGTTTTGCGCCTGCTCCACCGCTCTCTCCAAAGACGAGATTCTGCGGATCTGCGTCTGCGCAATACGGAAGATCCTCGTGTAGGTGGCGATCATGATGACCACGGGGATGTAGAAACTTATCAGCGAGGACGAGATGGCGTACGTCCGGTTCAGGTTGGCCTTGCAGTTGTCGCTGTAGTTCGTCCCGTTTCCCGCGCCGCCCTCCTCCTCCTCATCATCGGCCATGTGCCAGTTCAGCTGCACGGGGATGAAGGAGATGAGGATGGAGAGGGTCCACGCCACCCCGATCATCATGAAAGCCACCCGGTGGGTCATCTTGCGCTCGTACCTGAACGGACTGGCGATGGCCCAGTAACGGTCCACACTGATGATGCACAAGTTGAGGATGGAGGCGGTGGAGCACATGATGTCAAACGCGATCCAGATGCCACAAAACCGGCCAAAAAGCCACGTCCCAGCCACCGCGGAAATCGCCTCCCATGGCATCACGAGCACGGCCACGAAGAGGTCCGACACGGCGAGCGAAATGACGAAAAAGTTGGTCACTTTGGACCGCAGGTGTCTGAATTTCACCACGGCGGCGCACACCAGCGTGTTCCCCAGCAGCGTGGAGATGATGAGGAGGAAGAGCACGAAGCCCAGCAGAGCTCGGACGCTGTTCTGTCGCTCCCCATCCTCGCTCTCCTGCTCGCCGTGCGCGCGGACCTCCGTGTGGTTGGTGACGTTCTCCATCTCCAGGAACATCTCCGCTTATAAACGAGTTCCCCGCTTGGCATCCAATCAACGGATAATGAGCAGTTACCTCTTAATGAGTGACCCGTCCATGTCGAATGACATCCAGCTCCTTTGCATTTTGTGCAACTTCAGAATAGCTGCGACCGTTCACGGTGCCGAGCGCGTGGAATGACCCACATTCACCCGCCAGAGATTCTCGCTCGAGAACCTCTCGCATTGTGATTGGCTTATGTTCACACCGATGAGTCTGTGTGGTCCACACCAACCACCATTCAATGACTCTAGATGCCAATTAACCTGAAATCTCCCGATCACGCACGGAACAAAAGCCGCTGCAAACTGACCATCACTAAACTGACCCGCAGTGAGCGAACAGATCAGAGATTAAATGTGGTTGTCTCCTCATAATGCCGTGCGGCCATTTGGAAACTGCAATAATTCGAATAAGGTGGATTGATTCGATTAGGAGAGCAAAACAGATTTAATTTAACAGATTTAACTTTTTTTAAATCTCTTAAATTAAAACTAATTTAAGAACGAAGCAAGAAGTTATTGCGACAAATGTGCTAAATGAACAAAAAAGTCAACCTTGGAATACAACATGCAAAGTCATGCACATCCAACAATTGACAGTTGCTCAGTGACACTATAAATTCAATTAAGCTGAGCTGGTACAGAGGATATGTTGAATTTTGCGAAAGTGCAACTAAACTGCATAATGTGTGACATGTTAATAATGTAAATAGAAATGAAAAATGACACTGCCATTAGCGCGTTATCTGTTCATTAAATACATTTTGACGGACTTTTATTATGGGTCAATGACGCGCTTGCGATACGCACGCACGCACGCACGCACGCACGCACGCACGCACGCACGCACACACACACACATACATACATACACGCACGCACAATCAGAGATTTTCAGAGATTTTCTGAGATTTTCAGAGATTTTCAGAGAAAATCAGAGATTTTCTTTCTTTTTGGATTTTGGCTTTTTGGATTAAATAATAACGCCAAGGTTATTATAAATGAAGAGCTTGTGGCTTTCTGAATGCTTTTAATAACACCGTGTCTGGGGATGACATCTGAGAATGAACTGAAGTGGGTGTAATGAGTCCCTCTGAACAACAGATGACTTACACAACTAAATTCTTGGTGGGTTTAATAATAATACTGCAGTGTCAAATTGCATTCATGCTATAAATGTAGGTGAAGTCCACAAAGTAAATAGCAGAAGTGCTTGGAGTGCTTTTACAGGCTGAAATGTTATATCCCACAAGTGAAATCGCACAATATGCCCCAGAAAACAGAAAACATGCCTACACTGCAGGTATCTACTTAAAGCAGTTTTAATTGCTCGTCCTTGGGAACTGTTGTTGGTGCGTTTGCGCCCCCTATAGGTGCTTCTGCAGTTTACAAGCAGATTCACAACAAACTCTTCCAGTTTTCTTCATAATTTTATAAAAACATATACAACTTTATACAGTATTTACACACACATACACGATAGAAAGACAGGCAGACGGGCCGACAGACAGACAGCCAGACATGCATGCATATGGATGGATGGATGGATGGATGGATAGATGGATGGATGGATTGATGGAAGGATGGACGGACGAACGTATGGATGAATGGATGGATGGTCAAACGGAAAAATATATAAATATATATATATATATATATATTTATATATGTATATATATATATTATATATATATATATGTATATTTAATTATATATATATATATATTATATATATATATGGGGTGTGTGTGTGTGTGTGGTGTGTGTGTGTGTGTGTATATAGACAGACAGACAGGCAGACAGGCAGACAGACAGATGGATGTATGGATGGATGGATGGATGGATGGATGGATGGATGGATGGATGGATGGATAGATAGATAGATAGATAGATAGATAGATAGATAGATAGATAGATAGATAGATAGATAGATAGATAGATAGATAGATAGATAGATAGATAGATAGATAGATAGATAGATAGATTTTCTGTCACTTATCTGTAATTGGGCTTGCGTGAACGCGCTTTGGCTGCAGTTGCTCCGTCTGGCCGCTGGGTGTCGGCTTAACTCTGGAAATCCGGCTTCCAGCTTTTAGCTTGGGGAGAGAAGAGAGGGAGAGACACGCCGACACCACATTCAAAATGGCTCCTAACAGCGGCCGCTCTGGACGCCAATCAAAATGTGCGTAAACAACGAGGACCTGTGGCCGCGCGCTGTGTTCTTCTCGCCAGAAGTGCTCGGGAGGGGACGCGCTGTCATGAGGACGCGGGACTGACGGACCGAGCTGAGCCGCCGCGTAAGATGAGCGCTTGTTTTGCAGATCGCTCCGCCGAACCGTCTGCGGCACCGGAGCTCGGACTCCTCCAGTGAGATGGAGAGCGTGGAGGATGGGGCTGAGCCGTTGTCCATCGATGTCAACGACAACCAGGACACGTGTAAAAGCCGTCTCTCGTTTCCCGACTGTGAAGTAGCACCGTGTGTGGATAATAATGCGGAGGTGGTGCTCTGCGGGGCCGGGACATTTAACGGCTTTCCCGAGCACCAGGAGGTGGATGGAGGAAGAAGAAGAGGAGGAGGAGGGGAGCGGACCGACGTGACCGCAGACAGAATGTCGTGTCGGGTTAAGGAGCCCAGGATCTTCAACACACCCGCTGGGGATAATCCACATCCACAGATGCCGTTTGCGATTAATAGCGCGTCCGACATGAAGATACCCAACGGAGATGTTGCTCACGAGGCTTCCATGGAGAACCAAAGTCCTGGGTTGACCACGATGGGCTCCTCTTTAGAGAGGGGTGTGAAGGTGGGCAACGGAGGCTTGTTGATTGTGAACAGCTATGACTCCTTGTCCCAAGTTCCGTTTGCAGCCTTGGCTGGACATCCGGAGTTGGAGAGCCACCTTGTTCCTGAAAGTGACCGCTTCAAATCGTCTGGTGGACGGGTCAGTCCTGCAAGCACGAGGAGCTCGCCCGTAGACGCCTGTGCCAAGCTGTCCTTGTCTCCACTGGTGGAGAACACCAGCGATTACACAGAGACTGACCCCAGCCCTGAGGAGGACCTTGCTGGACCTCCACCCAGGCCGCAGAGTCTCCGGACCAATGCCGGACACGTCTCTCTCAGCTGTGATGCCACTCCGCTGAGCCCGGGCGATGATGGCTACTTCGGGATAGACGGTGTTGGAGACGAGTGTCCAGGATCTCTGAACACATTCGAGGTTGGTCGACGACAGAGCGCTCCTGACGGTCTTGTCCAGAGATTTGCGGTGGACGCTGATGCTTCTTCTGACCAGTGTGTTGGGACTAAGAGGCATGGCATTGCTGAGTTCCTCACCCGGTGCGTATTCATTGTGGCAAAGTGAATTTCTCTGTTGGGCTTCTGCTGTTTACATCACACACGCATTGTTTTTATGGCTAATTCGCAGTTGCTGGTTTGTTTCCATGTCAAGTGAAAGTCAGAAACATCAATGTGTTAATGTTGGTTCATGGGCTTCGAGCTGCTGAAATGAAACGTGGCCATCTGAACTTCATCCAGCCAATCTGTTTTTTTTAAAGGATTGTGGCTGTTTGGTTTGATGTTAGGGTCTTCAATTATGTATTTTTCACACGCAAAATTCAATACTCACTTGCAACTTCAGTTTTAAAATCGCTTCTAGACCCATAAACAGGCCTTCAAAGTTGTGGAGCCCAGACTAAGGTCCCCAAAAGTGACCACAGGTCCCCACTGTAGATTAAAAAAGTGTTTTGGGCTACACTTTAATGTGATGCCAACACACATACACACACGCGCACACACACGTACAGGGTCACGGGGACGCGGGAGACTTTCTAGTTTTCGTTCTACTTTTCTAGTTCCTCATTACTGATGGACATGAATCTCTTTTTTCCATGTACTGAAGCAATATCGTTTCTTTTCACTTGGTCATTTTGCTCTTTCGCTGGCCTTTGTTGCTCTTTTGCATTTGTGTTTGTCTTATCAGAAAAAAAAATATATATATAAAAAAAAAAACAGAAAAATATTACACGTTCCCATTTTATCAAATGGACCTCATTGTCTCATCAAATGTCCGGCTTTGTTAATGAACACGGTGTGGCGCTTCCTCGCTCATTAAAGTGAAAGGTCACCTGTCGCAGTGTCGGAACGGATTCACCAAATCATGGCTAATTTATCACCATGAAGGCGTTAAAATCTAAAACACGTCTCATCAAGTCTCTGCTGAGCTCGGCAAGATCTCAATTTCTTACAATCAGAGTCTGAGCTCTTTTCAGGGTTCCTACGGGCGCTTGAAAACCTTGAAAATGGTTGAATTTCAATCCTGTGTTTTCAAGGCCTTAAAAAATCTTGAATTTTCAATGAAGTGCTTGAAAATGTTTGAAAATTCTGTTGTACTTCTTTCACGACATTCAAATACAGTGGTACCTCGAATTACAAAATTTAATTTGTTTCGCAAGGACCAAAAATTCCATAAACCGGGACGCAATTGATGTAACAACCCTAATCTGTTCCAAGCCCCTGTAAATTCTGACACTTCTTTTTATAATATGATAAAATATCATAATAACTGTAGTAAGAACTTGTTACATAACAGTTTTTGAAAGAAACGGGCAAAATGGAAAAAGAAAAAAACAACAACAGAAATGAGTACCGTGGTACTAAAGTAAAAGAATAAAAGTCAATTTATTATCCTTGTTTGTTCCTTCCTATTACAGTTAAGAAAAAAAAACACAGAATTTTGAGTTTCGTGTCATTTGTGCATTTTGTTCATTTGCCTTATATTCACTACACATAAACTAACATTGAGAGTTGACTATTAAAAAGCACAATGTGGTTTTTTTGTTTGTTTTTGCAAAATGTCTCTTTAAATGTGATTAAAATGGCAAATTTTAATTTTGGTTGTAAAGGTTATATGCAAACCTTTGAACATATATTTACCAAAACTGTATGGTGCTGGAAAAGCTTGAACATGGACCGTAGAAGTGCTTGAATTTTTCAGAAACTGTCTTTTGGTTTCCACGTTGGCATGATTTGATTCTATCGTTTCATCGCTAACTGCGTTTGTAATTGTTTTTTCGTCCTGTGTGCTGAACAGGAGTCTGTTTTCCTGGAAGCCCCGCGAGTCTCAGGCTGTGGGATCTCCGAGTGCTCTGGGATGGAAGCTGTTTGGGAAAATTCCACTGCGGGAGAACCTTTCAAAAGACTCCAGAACAATTCAACAGGTAATAAAGAGGATTTGACTTTAATGGATCTCGTAAAACTGACGCCGGCTCTTTATTTACACACTAATCCCACGCCGACATGCTGCTCCACACATGGAGACGTTTCACGGTTCAGGTCAATCACATGACCAGCGTTCTGTAATCCTGTTTAATTTCTACAAACATATACCGTATTTACATGAATACAAGCATAATTTTTTCCAATTTTAGCGTCTCAAAAACATGTGGGGTGCTTATAATTGCCGATTTCAAAGATTAATGTAAATATAAGCGCTCATTTCTTTAAATAATGGTTCTGGATGCTATATACATTTTCTTTATAAATAATAACACTGGAAGACTGAAAAACCGAGCTCAGTCAGCTTTACGCTATCGTTTAGCGCAAAGGCTCATGGGAACCAGTGAGCAGCAAAGCATGATGGGAGATGTAGTTTCGACTGCTAGAGTAGATTATTGTCATATTATTTTTATAAATAAGCATAAAAGTAAAAGTCGAAAGAGAAAGTGTGTATCGTGGATTGTGTGTCTGCAGCTGTCTGGCTCTTCCGCTGGTGATGACTGGGTCTGTGTTGCTCCGGGGGTCTGGGGGTCTGGGTTGCTTGTTATTCACTCCGCACTGAACGCAGGTGTCTTTTTGTATTCATGAGACGGGGAATGACGTTCAGACGGCGACAGGCTTGATCTTGATTCTAAAATTTGCATTTTAAAGCTAAAGTTTCACCAGTCCTACTGGCTCTAATGAAACTAATGCATCTCTAGTTTCATAGTCGGGCGATTTTTTTTTTTTGATAATTTTTAACAAAATGCAATTTTATGATATTTCACTCTACGTGTAATGCTAGTTTTTGTATTTTTG
>CM051497.1:26555762-26628499 GCA_028031935.1 Paedocypris micromegethes | reverse complement strand
AAAAAAAAAAAACAAGCAATATTGTTAAATCATATGACATTCTTAATTTTTTTATGTTATTTATACATTTACATTATTTATTATTCATTGCTTAATTTATTTTATTAATGTAAACAATAGGAATATTGCTCAGAAATTATTATTATTAAATATGTTATCTGTGTTCTACCACAATTGATAACATTTATCAAAATATTTGTAAAGTGACAATAAAAACAAATTTACTTTTCATTTTAACTTTAAAATTCAATCCGGAGTGGAAATTATAGGAGAATAGGAAGATTTTACATTTACCGCAATAATCATTGATATCAACTGATATGGAAAATAATATTATCTCAATTGTTTTTCCCAAAGCTGGACAATGTGGCAAAAATTTATTGTAATAATATTTTTGTATATTATATTTTGTAATATTATAGTTGATATCCATAATAATAATAAATCCTTGCGTTTTTCATTGGCATGTGTTGTTCTGGTCAGCTGTTCCCTTGTGTGTTTGAAGCACAAGGCCTTCAACCAGACACTGTCATAAAAACCACATGCTTTGGATATAATACGGGTTTAGCGTTTCGTTTCTGCCTTCAGGCTTTTCACTAGTAGCATGTGGGAATCTCATGATGGCATTCTTGCTTTCTTGCCTCTGCCAACACAAGCTGTAGTTTGGGAATGGTTGCTGTAAATGTTTTTCGCTCTGTCTTTTCTTTTGCGTTGTAAGGAGTATGAATACAGGACCGGACCGCTCACAGAACCACCGCTTCCGGCTCTGCCAATGAGACGCAAGAATTTGGAGTTTGAGCCATTGTCCACCACTGCTCTCATTCTGGAGGACAGGCCTGCGTGAGTTTGAACTACATTTCCCATAATGCATCAGCAAAAATTCGAAAGCAGCAATTTTGAGTATAGTAATGTAAAATAAATATCTACCTATACTTTTTAGATAAAGACAGTCCGCGGTTTCGATGTTTGACTGTTATACGATGATTTGCTTTGAAAAATTGTTTGCTAAATGTGTAAATATAGTTAAGTTTGTGGATTTTTTTTTTAAAGACTATTTTAATATTTTTAAATAATTAACATGGCAAGGTAATGTTACACCATGTCTTGTTATTCCTGATGTAGTTCATGTTCAGTTTACTACTTATTTAAATTTTCAGCCAATCATGGCATTCCACAGATCAAATTACTGTAATTTGTTTATTGCAAAATCAACAAACATCATCTATTAAGGATCACAAATACATGTGAAATGTAATCGAAATGTTCAAAATGTAAAAGAGTTTCAATTCAAATATTTAAAACTTTAAAAGTTCAATCTTGAGAAATGTAGAAAATTAAACTACTGTATTCAAAAATATAAATATACTACCAGTATAAAATGTGTACAAAAATCACAATAGTAAAAGTGCACGGAAAGTATGTGCGTATGTATACAAATTAAAACGTAATATTTAAAATGAATTAAAATATTGTGCATTTTGAAGATTCAAAAATTAAACCAGTAAAAACAGATACGGTAATAAAAGTGCAAGAAAAACTATTTAAAAAAATCCAAAAGTAATATTTAAAATGTAAATATTTACATTTTTTTTATATAAACTTTAAAATGTTAAGTGTAAGAACTTTAATACTGTGAGATCTTGGGAAAATTGTTGGTTATTTTCACTGGTTATTTTACTGCAAAAATCATATAGTAGTAGTGAAATCCTTGTGAGTAACACACTGAGATGACCTGGTCGTGTCTGGCCCCTGGGCCGCAGGTTGACCTTAACCGACCCCTGTAAGGTTATTTATAGACATAATATATATATTTTTAAGCGTGGACTAAAAAAACATGCCCACCCCTGGTAGTTGAACAGTATGTGGAGTGGGTGGGTTTTCTCACGGGAAATAAGGATTGTTTTGGGAAAAATTTTTTCCGGAAGATTCCTGGTTAAAGATCAAGGCCGTTGTGTCTTTTCAGGAATCTGCCAGCGAAATCAGAGGAGGAATCCCAGAGACACAGGCAAGAATACAGTGAGATGGTCGCCGAGGCCAAGAGAAGGGGTGAGTGACGCTTCTGCTGGTGTGGTTGCCATGGTGATCATAGTGTCATCACACCTTTCTTCTTCGTAGAGGTGAAAGAAAATCAGAAGAAGAAGCGGCAAATGAAGGAGAGACACCGGCAAGAGGAGAGCATCGCCAACGCCATGGTGATCTGGAACACGGAGGTCCTGCCGAATTGGGAAAGCATGTTCGTGTTCCATCTTCTGCTTGCTTTAAATCACTGGAGTCTTGATTCACACAATAATTTTTTATTCAATTCAGTTCATGAGCGGAACGGTTTGCAAAAAATGTGCTCCGCTTCGTGAACTCGCCCCGGTTGGCGAACACCTTGTGCATCTATCGTCCTTGTTGCATGGTTTTCACTTCCTGTAGAAATCGGTTATGGAGGAGAATAAGGATAGTGGAAAAGCAGTTTTAAAGGCAAAGAAAATGACTAACTATTAAGTTTGCAAAAAATGTGCTCCACCATCTCGGTTGCGAACTTGTGACTTCTTGTCGAAATCTCCATCAAAGTAGAAGAGAGATCATTGAAAAGCAGTTTTCGAGTTTTTTTTTCCACGCCACATTTCTGATATGAAACTGGAGTGAGGATTTGTTTTTAACTTGCATATAATTAGCATTTTAACTTTTTTAACTTGTATAAGTGTAGTAATTTAGTATACGATGCGAAAATTAAACTACTGCTCTCAAAAAATAGAAACGTAAATATACAACCAGTAGAAAAAGTGTAAGTACAAAAAACTAAAAAGTACAAAATCATTGATAATAAAAGAGAAAGAAAAAATGTGCATAAAATAAAACTTTTAATGATAATATTGTGCATTTTAATGATTTTAGTTTCATATAATTAGCATTTTAACTTGCTTACCTAGTATAAGTGTAGTCATTTATTAAACGATGCGAAAATTAAACTACTGTATTCAAAAAATATAAACGTAAATATACAACCCATAGTAAATGTGTACAAAAGTACAAAAAAGTACAAAATCATTAGTAATAAAAGTGAAAGAAAAAATGTGCGTAAAATAAAACGTAATATTTAAAATTTGAATGAAAATATTGTGCTTTTTAATGATTTAAAAATGTCAATATTCAAAAATGTAAACATAAAAACATAACCAGTTGTAAAATTGTGCAAAAAATGAAAAGCAGTTTTGGAGTTTTGTTTCCCCGCCACATTTCTGATGTGAAACTGAAGTGAGGATTTATTTTTAACTTCCATATAATTTGCATTTTAACTTATTTACCTAGTATAAGTGTAGTAAATTATTATACGATGTATAAGTAAAATATTGTGCATTTTAATGATTTAAAAATGTCAATATTCAAAAATGTAAACGTCAAAACATAACCAGTAGAAAAGCAGTTTTTGAGTTTTTTTTCCCTTTCCACATTTCTGATGTGAAACGTGAGCGAGTTACTACTGTGTAATAACCGAATAATGCACGCTGTAATAAATGTGCTGCAGGAGAAACAGTCGGCGTGTGCGGGAGCTCTGGTGGCAGGGTGTTCCTCCCAGTGTCCGAGGGAAGGTCTGGAGTCTCGCCATCGGGAACGAGCTCAACATCACGCCAGGTAACCATGGCAACCGCTCCACATCTGCTCAGCCTGATGACCTATTGACCTCTGGCTTCACTTCAGTCAAAAACTCAGTTAGGATCGAACTCGCCTGATTGATGTGTTTCGACAAGGAAGCAGCTCGGGCTTTGCTCACCGTGGTTGTGTTTGTGTGTTTCAGAGCTGTACGAAATCTTCCTGTCCAGAGCCAAAGAGAAATGGCGGAGCTTCAGCGAGACCAGCTCAGTCAACGAAAGCGAAGGTGTGTGTGTGTGTGTGTGTGGTGTGTCAGAAGGCCTGGAAATAGCATGATGTCAATCAGTGTGAAGGTGAAATTACCGGTTCCTCCAGTTTTTCGAGATTCTGTGTTAGTTGATTTCAATGCAGAATCGATAAAACGCTGCATTTTTGTTGGTGACCTGGCAGAACTTGTCAATTAAATTGGAGAAAAATGCATTTAAAGCTGTTTATTTATTTTTTTTTACCATTTTTTTAATAGAAAGTTATAATTTTCCATGGAACTAATCTCATATTTTAATTTGAAAATAATTATTTAACGTGATGGAGGCACAGCAGGTAAACATCAATCTGCTAATCACGACACCTGTGATCATTGTAATCAATTAATTCTTAATATATTTTTAACTTCTATATAATTAACACTTTAGCTTATTTACCTAGTATAAGTGTAGTAATATATTATACGATTCGAAAATTAAACTACTGTAAATATAATTCAAAAAATATATACGTAAATATTCAACCAGTAGAAAACGTGTAAATACCAAAAACAAAAAAGTACAAAATCATTTATAATAAAAGTGAAAGAAAAAATGTGCATTAAATAAAATGCAAAATTTAAAATTTAAATTAAAATAAACAAACATTTTAAAATTTAAATGAAATACGGTATTTAAAATTTAAATATTTACAATTTTTTAGATTAAAATATTTAAAATTTTAAATGTTTAAAAAATATATATAATTACATTTTTACAAATGAAAACATCAAACCATAACCAGTAGAAAAAATTGCAAAGTACAGTACTAAAAGTAAAAGAAAAAGAGGGGAAAGAAAAATAAAATTAACAATGTAAAGACGCATTTTTGCAACTAACCCTAAACTTTTAAATTCTGAAAAATTTTGGAAAAATTGTTGTTTATTTTTCACTGGTTATTTTGCCGCAAAAAAAAAAAGAAATAGTGAAATCCTGGTGAGACTGAGTAACACACAGAGATGATCTTAAGTCGGACAAGCACTGATTCTCTCGTCTGGTTTACACTGATCAGATTGCAGCGTTTCACTGGCCGACAGAGAGTCCAGTCTGGATTTAATCAAGCTGGACATTTCCAGAACCTTCCCCTCGCTTTTCATATTCCAGAAGGTAAAGGGCATTTCCTTTTAAAGAGTAAAACATGTTTATTTTAATGAAAGGCGTTGAGTGAGTGAGTGAGTGTGTGTGTGTGTGTGTGTGTGTTTGTGGGCTAGGGTGGACCGTACCATGATATTTTGCACAGTGTGTTGGGGGCTTACACCTGTTACCGGCCGGACGTGGGCTACGTAAGTCACATCCTGACCCGTGTCACAACCAAATACAGATGTTGTTCTTTTTTATTTAATATTAAATACAGTACAGCCATTTTATTTGCATTTTTTTCTTAATTTGATTTTTGTGGACCGTTTTTCAGGTTCAAGGAATGTCTTTCATTGCTGCTGTTCTCATTCTTAATTTGGAGGAAGCTGATGCCTTCATTGCCTTTGCCAATCTTCTGAACAAGCCGTGTCAGATGGCCTTCTTCAGAGTGGACCACGACCTGGTACTAACAACACATCTCAGTAAAGCTTATGGACATTTTGAAAATATTTTTGTATTGCCTTAGGCCTACATTTTTTTTTAAGGTTTAGTATAGCTCTATGGCAATGTTTTTGTTTTAGTAGTGACCTATGTCTTAGTGTAGCCTTATGACAACATTTTTTACGTCTTAGCATAGCCTTATGTCAATGTTTTATGTCTTAGTATTGCCTTGTGTCTTAGTATAGCTTCATGACAATTTTTGTATGTCTTAGTATAGCCTCATGACAATTTTTGTATGTCTTAGTATAGCCTTATGACAATTTTTTTCAATATAATTAGTATTGCCATTTTTTATGTCTTGCTACCTTATGAAATAGTTTTTGTCTTAGTATTGCCTTATGTCTTAGTATAGCGTTGTGAACATTTTAGTTAGCATGATCATATGACAAGACACTTTTTATGTCTTAGCATAGCCTTTTTTAAAAAAACATTTTTTATGTCTTAGTTTTGTATAATGTCTTAGTGTATAGCTTTATGACAGGACATTTTTTCATGTCTTTGTATAGCCTTATGATCATTCTGTTGAGTCTTAGTTATACCCTTGTGACAACTTAATAACTTATGTCTTAGTATAGCCTTACAAAATTTTTTTAATGTCTCAGTATTTCCTTATGACAAGACTTTTTCATGTTTTAGCATTGCTCATAACAAAACAAAAAGCGTTGGTAGGACATTATGTTTTTATACCAGATGTCACATACTTTTCATACATTTTCTAATTTCTATTAATCTTTCGATTTATATTTTTTATGCACAAAGGGTTTGCTTGTTTCCACATTGTGCTTGTTTACTTTTGACTAAGTAGCGATTTGTTTGTCTTTTGTCAAGATGCTGAAATACTTTGCGGCATTTGAGGTGTTTTTTGAGGAGAATCTTCCCAGACTTCACCAGCACTTTCAGATCAACAGCTTGACGCCCGACTTTTACCTCATCGACTGGTAAGACTTCCTAGTCGTTTGGACCTCTGTTGACTCTCCATCGCCCCCTTGGGGTCTAATAGGCCTGTTGTCCAGAAGTATATTCTAACATTAACCGCTTTGTAGAGCTGCACGAGTAATCGTTAAAAGATCGCGATCTCGATTCTACCCCTTCACGGTTTTAATTCAGCATTTAAACAATTCTCGTGACCTGCGATTTTGCGCAGCAGACAGGCAGCAGTCGACTTTAAAAAAGCAAAAAAATAAACCGGTAGATTGAGTGATTTTAAACACAATGGTAAAGTACTATAAGTCTGTTATCAACTCAGACATTTTACTACCTGAAAAAGTATTTTATTCTGAAGTGTGTGGCTTCAAACCAGAAGACGACACTCAGCAAACCACATACAGCAAGCATCTACAGTTGAGGACAAAATTATTAGCCCCCCTACAAGATAAACATTGTTTGATAAGCATTTCAAAAGTGATAATACTAGAAAACTAATACTAGAAATACTAGAAATAAAAACTAATAATTTTGTCCTCAACTGTACAAAATACAGGGAATGTTTGGAATGTTTATTTTAAGTTAAATTTGATTTTTTTTATTCTTTACAACATTGCTTTTACATTACATTATATGTTTAAATCCATTCATTTATTTTAAATCATTACAAGTAATATGTGTTAATAGATCCTGTCTGACAACCTGATTTTCAGGGTTAAATATTTAAAATAATAAAATATCCTGACGTGGACTGATTAGCACTTTTTAATAATGAAAATTTTAATGTTTGCAATGTTTATTTATTTGTTTGTTATTATTATGTTGTGTAAGAATGTGTTGTGTGTTTGCTGCCGGACACCCGAATTTCTCCCTTAGGAAATTAAAAAAGGTTTATTCATTTATTCATATCCAGAAAGAATCGTGATTTTTATTCTAAGCAAAAAAAATCGTGATTCTCATTTTATCCAGAATCGTGCAGCTCAACTGCTTTACCATTTCTGGATCACGAGGAGCTGGACCCAATCCCAGCAATTCTGGGTTTTTCTGGCCAACCAATCACAAAGCGGAACACACACATGCACACACTCTCACTCACACAGATGGTCAATTTTGCAGACGTCCCTGTTTTTGGACCCCGAAAAAATGGCAAACGTGAATCATCACTAATTCTTTCTAATCCTCCAGGATCTTCACATTATACAGCAAGTCATTACCGCTGGACGTGGCCTGCCGAGTCTGGGACGTGTTTTGCCGAGACGGTGAAGAGGCCTTATTCCGGACCGGATTGGGAATCCTGAAGCTGTACCAGGAAGTTCTCCTGCAGATGGACTTCATTCACAGCGCGCAGTTCCTCTCCCGCCTGCCTGAGAACACTCCATCTCAAGCGCTCTTCTCCTGCATCGCAAACACGCAGATGATCAGCAGCAACCGCCGATGGAACCAGGTGAGACGGTCATGTGACTCACACCAGGCCAGCGCTGATGTCACTTCCTGTGTGAAGGTCTTCTCCTCGCTGATGAGAGACGCCGACAGAAGCCCCGCCTTAAGAAGCTAGCCCACTCCAGAAGATGGCGGTCCAGCACTTTCCTGAGGAGCATCACTGCAGAACAATCCTGCGGTCGCCTTTGTTTAGCACATGCCAAATCTCGTCTGACTTCTGTGATGATGAAAGTGGGAAACCATCGACAGAACGATGATAATGCTCGGAAAAGCGGAACGTTGACTAGCACTCCTGATCTGACTAGCTTACGGAATCACACTCCAGCGATGACATTTCCAGTTATTTGACATCGGCGTTTTATTTAATGACGACTGCTCTTGCTTTTCTATCATCCTCACTGTTGTACAGTTTTCTTACGTTTCTTTTGTACTTGACGTACATGATGGTGTGAGCGGCTTTTCGTGTCTGTGGAGGAAATATCAAGCGTTTGAAACCGGCCTCGAGTCCTTGGCTCCTTATTCTTTTCTGGGTGAATTTAAACTCGCGTCACATTTGCTAATGAATTAAAATGTAAAAAATGGACTGTACCAACAATAAAAAAGATAAGAGCGGATCAGACAAGAACAATATTAACAGTTTGGAATCAATCATGCTCATAGTGTCTATTTTTTTTAATTATATCAAAGATTCATTTATCTAGGCAAACGTGTCTGAGATGCACAAATAATTGATTCGTGCTTCACACACACACTGAAGGTGTTTAATGAGGACATCAAATAAAAAAGAAAAAAATGGCAAAACATCTGCAAGGTGAAACAGATTCCAAACACCAGATCAACCAATCTTAATTTTAAAACACTACGGACCGGAAAAAATTACGAAAAAAGAAAAAATGGACAAAGGTTCTGACGCACAAACACTACGGAGATTCGCTACGAGCTGCAGCTTTCATCTTGTCTTTTTTCTTCTTCTTGTCCTTTTTCTTCTTTTTCTTTCTCTTCTTCTCCTCCTCATTGCCCTTTTCCTTTTTCTTCTCTTTGGATGTGTCTTTTTGTTTTTTGACGTCTTCGGACTGTGGGATGGGCTCTTCCTTCATGCGCTCCTGTCCTGGACTGCGCCCCCTATGGTCCGGATAGAGCTGTGACGATGGGCAGGAGAGAGCTTCCCTCTGCTGTAGCTGGAACTGATAAAGAGAGGTGTTAAGTACTTGAGTAAAATCTTTGAATTTTTTAAAATATAAAATACATACAATTATCAATATATACAATATACAATTGATTCTACAGAAAAAGTACGACGAACGCGTAAAGAAACTGGAAAAAAAAATTCTTTAGACGTTGAAACACTGAGAATAGCACTTGTACTTGTATTAGTACTTGTACTTTATTGATTGCATGAATGTATTGGCACTGCGTGAATTAAAAAGCTGCTTATATGTTTGATACTCAGTGCAAGTACAAAGTAGCCAAAAATACTAATAAATGAAAAAAATATTTACAAAATATAGAAAAATTCTGTTTACTCAAGTACTTTACACCTCTGCCTTCATCACAACAGAAGAAGATGCTGACGTCACCTTGGCTCGGTCTTCATGTAGGTGACGCAGAACGTGTTTCTCGCCGCTCTTCAGATCCCCGAAGAACTCCTCGCAGCGCTGGCAGAAGAAGCCCATGACAGGGACCAGGTCTCCGAAGCCTCCGCAGAAGACACAAGGCTCCTTTATTACACATTCCTTTATTACCGCTGTGAGCGTTACACGTGGCTTCTTCTTACCTTCCTGTTTCAGGAGACCTTGAAGCTCCTTCACCAAATACTCCTTCCGCTTCTTCTGGATCTGCTGCTCTCTCTCGTTCTCCTTTGTCTTCTGGGAAAATAAGTCATATTTATATGAATAAAGAACACAGTTATGTGTGTAACTTGTGTCCTAGCTCTGTTAGAATGCAATTCCTCCCTTTCACCACATGATGTCAGCCACGCTCTCAGGAGTGTGAATTACTGGACAGCGGTTGTGTAATAATTTGCTACTTGTCATTTTTTGAGTTATTGTGTATGAGTGTTTTGGGTTTGTCCTAAGGTCTGGTTTGAGTCCGCAGATATTCCCGCTCTAGAGACACCTGAGAGACATCAAATAACTACCAATACAAAAAACCTTTAATTAAATGTTTAATTAATTAATTATTTTATTAATATACTGTTACTTGTTTAATTTATAATCATTGTGTTTACTTTATAATAATTGTATTATTTCATTATAGGAGTGACTTTGCCAATTCATTAATCAAAAATAGTTGATTAAATAATTATTAATATTTTATTAATACTACTACTATCAATATATAACATCCACGATCTAGAGTCACCAGAGACATCAAATAACTATTTTTTTTTATTTAATTAATTCTTTTTTTAATAATATACATTATTATACTTTAATTTACAATATTTTTGTTCAATTAATGAAATGACAGTCACTCCCACGGCACAATTGTTATAAATTGATGTTATAAATCATAAAAATGATCATGAATCTTTTATTAATACTATCAATCAATATTAACTGTTCTACATCAATGACATTTACCTAAAACAACATTTTTTTTTTTTTTACCTTTGTTGTACCTTACCCTGCACTTACATTTTTATTAGGTTACATTGTTTTGGGTTTTTTTCTAAGGTCCAGTTTGAGCCCACAGCGATCATCAAATAATTTTTACTACAACGAATAATTGTTTATTGAATTATTAAATTGGTTTGTCAATTAATTAACTGATACTAGTTGATTAATGACTAATATTTTATTACTACCTTACTTTAAATAAATCTTAACTGTTTTACATCATAGATATTTCGGCAAAACAATATATTTACCTTTTTTTATATACCTTTGTCGTACCTACACTTTAATTTTTATTACGTGAGCAGAAAATTGTCCGTCGGGGATTGTGATTGGCCGATGGGGTGTGTAATTTGCATTTATTGTAACTTGCTATTTTTTGAGTTATTATGATGAGTGTTTTAGGTTTGTCCTAAGTTCTAGAGACGGAACGCTGATCTGAATCTGCGGCACCTTCTCCTCGTGTTTGGATTTCCTATTGGAATGGCTGCTTCCGGAGTGAAGACTGATGCTGTCCTCGGTTTTACAGCCTAGAAATCAAGACGCAAAGGGTTAAAAGCACAAAACGACTGAATGGACCATCTTCGTGTCACAAGCGTTGAAATATAGAAGGTCTGGAGCTTTCCTCTAAATACAAAACCCAAATCATGAGAGCACCAAACGGTGAAGCTGGAAGCAAAAGTGTAGACTCGGACCTTTAGTAGTTTCCGGCAGGTTGCTTATATCAAGCGCAGGTTTGAGAGACGGAAGAAGGGACGTTCCTTGCCCTTCCTTCTTCTCTTTCAGTCGAGCTGCCATTTTACAGATCTCAGCCGGACCCAAGTTCAGGCCGATGGTTTGGAGCAGATGTTTGACCTTCTCGCACTCCTGTGGACTGGGCCCGTCTTCAGCTTTGGGCTCCTGGAGATACGGTGTGGAGTGTTCTTTAGCCGCGTAGTGACCGGCAGATCTGGTCTGGGCCAGTGGAACCGTCACACCCTGAGGTTTGCTGCGCTCCTCTTCCTCTCCATACAGGAACTTCTCTTCATCCTCGATGTTGGAGACCACGGGCCTGGCTTCAGGCTGGAGGCTGGGTGACTTCCACGAGAAGATGCTGGGAAAGGTGCTGCTGTCTCCCAGGGTCTCGTGAGGGAGCAGGGAACCATGCCGGGAGTTTTCTGGAAGATCCAGTAGGGACGTCTGATCCGGGCTTTGCTTTGCAGGCTGATGTCCCGTTGTGTCATTGGAACCCTGTTTAACCACAAGAAAACATCTGGATGTCAGCTGATACATATAACACCCGATACACATAAAACAACACCTTTTTTATAATAAAACATTTATGTGCAGCAGCCGAGTTAAAAATAAAAAAAACAGAAGATAAACAGCGAGAATGAGTGAGGAAACGGTAAAGTAAGCCGGATATCAGCTTCGACATTTTACTAAAAGGATTTTATTCTGAAGCGTGTGTGTTTACTGTAGTTTCAAACCAGAGGACGACACTCAGCAAACCACATACAGCAAACATCTACAGTTGAAGACAAAATTATTAGCCCCCCTATAAAATAATAATTATTTGAAAAGTATTTCAAAAGTGCTTTTAAATCGAGCTAATAATTTTGTCCTCAACTGAACATACTGTTTTTTTGAATGTTTGTTTTTAAGTTTAGTAGTGCTTTTTTTTCTTTACAACACTACTTTTACATGATGTTTAATTCCATTTATTTAAATGTAAAGTATCCTAAGTAATAGGTGTTATTATATTGCTATTTGACAACCTGATTTTCATGGTTGAATATTGAAAACAATAAAATCTCCAAAAAGAATTGTGAAAAGAATCGTGATCTTTCTTCAAAGCAAAAAAAAAATTGTGATTCTCGTTTCATCCAGAATGGTGCAGCTGTAGCGTGTACCTGGCAGCGGAGGAGATTCTTGATCCGGTCCAGGTCTTTGCTGTGCAGGAGCAGTGACAGCTCGTGGAGCAGCTTGTGGCTCTCCTCTCTCTCTCTCTCTCTGTCTCTGTCTCTCTGACTGGGGCTTCGTCTGGCTCGGCTCTTGCTCCGCGCTCGGCTCCTCTCGTGACTGCGGCTGCGGGCTCGGCTCTTTCCTCGGCTGCGACCTCGGCTGCGGCTCCTCCCATGACTGCGGCTGCGGGGGCGGCTCTTGCCTCTGCTCCGGCTCCGCCCTCGACTCGAGTGTTTGTCGCTGGTCCGGCTGGAGCTGCTTTTATCACTCGTCAGCTTGATGCAGTCAGTCGCCTCCAGGATGCGAAGAAACTCCTCTGCTTTTTTTCTGAGGATCAAAAACAACCGGAGAGAATTAATCGATCGACAATTGACATCTTGTCTATCCAATCATTTACGCAATCAATCAATGCATCTATCTATATTAGTCATGATACTAGAAATAACAACTTCGATACGATACTGAGAAAAGTATCAATACCATTTTCGATACCACAGGGAAAAACTGCAGCAATGTTAGGGTCTTTCTTTTTTTTGCTTTTTTCATTAAGAAAAAATACATAAGACTGGAACATTAAAATGTGTCTGAATGAGGAAAAAAGACAATAAAGTGCAAAAACAAACAAACAAACAAACAAAAAAAAAAACGCATTATCTTTTATATTTTTCAGAAGAAAAAAAATACTCAACTTAAAAGCTTTTTAAAAGATAAGTTAAAACAAAATGAGTTTGGTAGAAGCTCTGTATTCCAAACAAAAAATTTACATTATGTAAACGTAAAATGGTGCAATATTTTTTTTTTGCTTTTCAAAAAAGCTGGTCGTGTGGTAGAAGGATGTGAGTGAGTTTTCACTGCAGATTGTTGGTCCTCAGCTTCCTTCTGGTGTTTAAAAACTATTACACATTTAGAAACAGTTTTATATCATTTTATTGTTAAATCAAGTCTTTAAAATGAATACACTTAGTTCTAAAACTTGTATTAATCTCCTGTTGGTACATTGTGGTTGGGATCTGCCTAAATCATTTAATGAACCAGAGTTGAACAGCAGTATTTATCTAAACTGATTTAAATATTAGAGTTTAATCAAACATCATCATTGATAAGCATATAGACATCTACTGTAAATACAAGTGAAAACATCTGAAATCATCATCTGATAATATTTATCATGTGCGAAGGTGACATACTCGGAAGCTTTGGGGTCAAGTTTTGGGTCTGAGTATTGTATCGTTTCAGATTTTTCTAATCAAATTTTCATCGAAATGTCAATAGTTTTGACAACACTAATCTAAATCAATCGCAACTTTGTCTGTCTGTATAACTGTCACAACAGTATATCACAACTTTACATTTCTGACAAAGATCTCTATGCGTCCATCTTTCTTTAAATGTATTACCCTTAATTATTTTAACAAACTAATCAACAAAAAAAAATATTTTTTTGCAAAGGTCTGATTACCTGTCTACCTTATTTTTTCTAATGAACTATTCTTTTTATTTATCATATTTTACCTATCCATTCATCCTTCTATCTATCTTTTCTATCTATCTGTTTACCTGTAATAACTTTGTTTCTCTATCTATGCAATCCATCCATCCATCGCAACTTTGTCTGCCTTTCTATCCATACATGAAAAGTCCTTTGCCTGTATCAATCATATTTTTTCCATCCATCCATCTATCTATCCATCCATCTATCTACCCATTAATCCATCTGTCATAACTCTCTATCTATCCATCAAGGCATCCATCTGCCTATTTGACAGACAGGAAAGGTGTGACTTCATCCATCCATCCATCCATCCATCCTTCTATCACTCTATTGTAACTTTGTCTATCCATCCATTGCAACTTTCATCAGTCAAGCTGTCTTTCTTTCCATCCACCCCTTGCACACCTGTATCTGTATCAGAACCAGGTTTATGTGTGCTGTGCTGAGCTGAGCAGACCTACCTGACTTCTTGGTTTTGATCATCTGCTGAAGTCGTGGACCAGCTTTGACTCTGTGAGCCGCCCGTGTTGGATCCGTTCTGGTCGGGCGTGTGCATGAAGTTCTGGAAAGATCCACATGTTCATTCAGATTAGGACGATTCATTCAAAGTGATTACTTGCAGATCCTGTATGCCCGCAGTTAACGAAATGTGCACTTATGCGTTAGACTCTACCACAAGCATGTATGGTTGAAAAACATATGAGTGGGTGGACGAAATCGGTGACTGAATTCTAGCGTGCACGTCTGTTTACACTGCGGTGCACACGCACACGCGCACACGCACGCTCGCCTTTACGCAATGACAGACGATAAAAAAAACACACACCTGAAAAAACGGCGCTCTGTATGATTCATTCACGCCGTATGTTTGTCCTGCAGCAGCACCGCTGTGTGAAAGCCCGTATCCTGGATTCGGAGGAGCTCCATAAGAGGAGCAGAACGGCGGAGGAGCTAAACGCGGTCTCGGCTGTCCGAAGCCTGCAGGAGGGCCTGGCATCCGGTGGAAATCCGAGTTCGAAGGCCCTCGGAACATTTTGTTAAAGGATCGTCTTATTACCACACGTGTAGTGAATTATTTAGCCATTTTGCTCATCACTTAGCTCGCAAGACGAGCAGAGAAACTCGGATTCCAGTCACACAGCGACACCTGCCGTTCTGGATCCGAAACCGCTTCGACAAAGTGCGACCTAAGCGCCTGTTTTAAAATACAGTACTTCTTCAAAAGTATTAAAATTTTAAAATTAAAAACAAACATACCAACTTAAAAAAAACATAATAATAATAATCTTATATTTAATACATAACGATGTGGGAATTAATGATCAAAAAATTGATTCGATTGAATTAAAAGTAGAAACGCAAAAACGTATATTTATCATACATTGTTAATACTGCATTAATAGTAACAATGTTAACAAAGTAAAGTGAGTGAGATTGTCAATAACTAAATAAAATGCATTTGCTATTTCATGTCTTACTGTTTGTCTCTCTTCCACAGAGAGAAATTGCATCTTACAACTGCATGTAAAAGAGAGAATATTAATATAAACTATACACAATCATAGACAAACAAACAAACAAACAAACAAACAAACAAACAAAGCAACATACATAAATAAACATACTGTATATAAATATACATTAATGTTAAATAAAATGTATAAATACAAACATGTTAGTGATTCTCTCACTAAAGTCGGTGTCTTGCGGTGTGATTTGTTATTTGTAATATTTTAAGAGAAATAATAGGGCATTATAAGCGGGCGCCTATGAGTCCCTATAAGGACCCCATATGCCAGCCTGACACCGGATTCATTGCGTCTGTCATAGGAACCGATTCAGAATGGAGATCGGTGACATTCTTGATTCTCTGGAGGATCTGAGGTAAAAACATCTGTCCTGCCTCTGAAATCTCTATATGTTTGCTTTTCGCTTGATATGGTGCTTTTTAACATGCGTGTTGAAGCTGTAGTGTGGTCGCGTGCACACATGCTGTCTCACGCCGGCTGATACGAGGCGCGACTGTCAGTCACTCGTTTAAAGTGCGAATATTTTACGACGATTCGCGTTTTGCTCCTCGTTAGATCGTAATGATTTAGTTTAAAGACTTGAGGCGAGTTTTAGGCACATGGACGTGAGAATGGCGTCTTAGAAGTGGTCTGGATGTCATCCTTGCAGCGTCAGCGGAGTGAAAAATAGTCTTATAATACTGTGTGTGTGAGAGAATATTTGATACAATATTTATTTACACGCACACACTTTTTTGCTTATCTGTATTATGACCCTTATTAAACCTTTCTTATAATTATTCGATCGGATTGGTTGATGATTGGCTTTAACCTTTCTATTGCTGCTTGTATCTGTCTGTCTATCTTTCTCTGTATCTTTTTCACTCTCTCTCTCTCTCTCTCTGTTTGTCTGTCTATCCCTTTTTCAGTCTATGTCTGTCTGTCTCACTCGCTCTTTGTATCCATGTCTCTGTCTATCTATATCTTTCTATCTCTGTCTATCAATATATTTATATCTTTATCTATTTATATATATATATATGTGTGTGTTATTGTATTTCTGAAAAAATTTACTTAAAATGGACATAACAATCAATGCTTACCAATGCAAACATGTAATCAACATGTATAAGAGAAAACATGTAATCAACAAACGATAAGAGAAAACAACAATATAATTCAATATAAATCCTGTCAAGAAGCAAGCATAAAATAAACAAATTTTCATCCTTAAAATGAACAGTTAGTTACTTCTAACCATATATTTATAACTAACAAAGTTAATTACTGCTAACCATTCATAAAATAATTGCGTCTCCATTTCTAATGGTATGTGTGTATGTATGTTTGTGCTATTTCACCAGGAAGTTGGTGTGTGTGTGTGTGTGAATGTTGTGCGTCCTGTAAGGCGATCTGGAGTGTCTAGAAATATATTATAAACTATATTTATTCTTCCTCTTCTTCCTTAGCTACCAGGGTCCGCTGCTGGAGGAAGGGTCTCTGCAGGCCGCTGTGAGTGCTGGCGCCGCCTCGCCCCAGTTCACCAAGCTGTGTGCCTGGCTGGTGTCGGAGCTGAAGCTCTACTGCCGACTGGAGGAGAACGTCCAGGCCACTAGCTGTGAGTCTCCAGAGCATCTTCAGCACACACCTGCTCTTTCTGACCACCCACCTGTGCAGGTCCGAGCGAGGCGGAGGGCTTTCAGCTGGAGATCAGTGGACTTCTCTCCGAACTGTCCTGCCCGTATCCTCCTCTCACCACTGGAGACGTCACCAAGCGCTTGTTAAGTCCATACAACTGCATCTTGCTGCTGAGTAGGTCCCAGATTAAAGCTCCTTCACCAGTCTCCAGTCTCTGATTGTTCTGTGTGGTGATTCCTCCAGGCTTCCTGGTCTCAGAACTCGAGGCTTCCAGGATGATTCTCATCAACCAGCCGCAGAAGAGCCTGCAGGAGATGGGTGGCAGTCCGGTCTACACGGAGCTGAAGGGCATCTGTGTGTCTCTGGGCATGTCCAAGCCGCCCTCCAACATCTCCATGTTCCAGTTCTTCAGTGGCATTGAGAAGAAGGTTTGGGGAAGCTACACTCAACCTATCGTGATGTTGGCACTGTAAGGCGCACTGAAAACCTTCTAGTCTTGAAGAATGTGCGAAAAAAAAGATTAGAATGTTTTCTACCGGTGCGCTTTATAGTCTGAAAATTGTATATATCTGTATGACTTTTCTCAACACACACTGAATTTTTCCAACGGAATTGCTTTGCCTAGCTAAAGGAAGCTCTGGCCAAGGTTCCTCCGTCTCATCTGGGTGGACCTCTCCTGAAGAAGCCTCTGGGTCCCGTTCACTGGGTCAGTTCTCCCAACTTCCGTTTTATACTGAGTCACGTACTGTATTTATGTGAATATAAGCACCCATGTTTTTTTTTGCTTTGTTTTCAATTTTAGCAGCTCATAAACTTGCTTTTAATTGCCGATTTCAAATATGCACTAAATATAAGCACTCATCTTTCCACATTTCAAGTCAGGAGCCATGCGCGTGTATGTTGTGCGTGTACGTCTTTAAATGTAAAATTTAAAGCTTTTATTGGCTCAATAACAGAAATAAAGAAGCATTAGCGGGGTGATGACATTTGCATAAACGCGGTACTTCAAATTCCACGTTTTTTTTCCACACAGGAGAAAATCGAAGCAATAAACCAAGCGCTGGTGAACGAGTATGAAGTCAGAAGGAAAATGCTGTTGAAACGTCTGGATGTGACGGTGCAGTCTTTCGGCTGGTCGGAAAGAGCCAAGGTGCGCCACTTTTTTTGGAACGCGATTGTATTGTTGTAAAACACAAGTATGTTCAGCATTTTTACACGTGTGTGCAGAACCAATCAGATCGACTGGGTAAAGTCTACCAGCCTCTCCGCGTGGCACTGGTCACTAAAACCAAGGTGTCCGTGGCTCACGTGTTTGCGGCGAGAGACGATTTATCCAAAATTTTGCGAACCAGCAGCGGCCATATCAGGGACAAAACGGCCTGTGCCATCAATAAGGCGAGTTTTCAGGCTGCCCACTGCTCCGAGTCTGTCTTTTCTATTGGGTTAAATGCAAAGACGAATTTTCCCACTGAGGGATTAATAAAGTTTCAATATTTTGAGCCAATTAACACATATTTAACGTATAAATAGTTTAACAATTAAATGCCCCGATCCCTGTAGGTCCTGATGGGCCGTGTGCCTGACCGAGGAGGGAGACCACAGGAAATCGAAGCTCCACCCCCAGAGATGCCCACCTGGCAGAAACGCCAAGATGGTCCACAAGGGGGCAGTGGCGGACAGTATTACTCCAGCAGCGGGCGAGGCCGAGGAGGTTATGAGCAGCAGCAGCAGGGTGGCCGGGGTGGGCATGAGCGAGGAGGTGGCAGAGGAGGAAGAGGAGGAGACCACCGTGGAGCCAAAGTGCAAGGAAACTGGCAGGACGGCTCTGGAAGTGGATACAAGGGTCAGTACCAGGACGGGGGCTATCGAGGAGGGTATCAAGGACCACAAGGCCCCGGGTATCAGCATGAGACCCATTACCAAGACGGGCGAGGTGGCAGGGGGGGTCGTGGAGGACGGGGCAGAGGAGGAGGAGGACGAGGAGGGTGGTGTGGTGGTCGAGGGCAGAATTACAACCAGGGGGGGCAGTTTGAGCAGTTCTTCCAGCAAGGTGGGCAGCAGTATAACCAGGCCGGCTTCGGGCAGGGACGCCAGTTCACCAGCTGATGCCAACCAAGCGTGGGCAGACTGTCAGACGGACGCCGGCCTTGAGATCCAGGTATGAACCATGTACCGGTAAACCACTTCACTTATTTTGAAGTGTATTAGGAGGCCGTATACTGTACGTACAGTAACCCCCGGGATGGACTTTGTATTTCGGGGTTTTTGTCCAACACGTTTCGTTGATGTTCATTTGTTTGAGGTTGGTTTGGGTCGATGGAAACGTTTTTTTTTTGAACGAATGATTAAAAAAAAGTGTTCCAAAAAACAGCGTCGTGTCTGGGTCGAGATCTCTGGACCTTAGGTGGGTCTGTACTTTACTTTACTTTACAGTCATTTGGCAGACAATTTTATCCAAAGCGACTTGTAAAAAGAGGAGCAAGTGAAGCATTATGTCTACAATAGGCTACAGTAGATGTCTACACAAGAGAATGTAAAGAAACTAACTAGACAGAACAGCAGGACAGTCAGTTAAACAAAACACAAGACAAAATGTTTTTTTTCAATCAGTGTTGAGGTGCTGGTGAAAACAAACACACCTTAAAGTCTTTGATTTTATGCCACGAGACAAATATTTATATAGAGTGGAGAAGAAACCACATGAATCAAAATTCAGCATCCAGATTTTACACAGAAAAGCCCTGACCGAGTTACAAACACTGTGGAATTAGATTAGTGCCAAAAATATCAAACGTAAATTTCTGCTAAACTAATGGAAATGCTTCACATTTGGGGGAGGAGTTTCCTGGTCAATCACATTCTCACCAGCCAATCAGAGTAAGGGCCGCCCCCACTTGAAGCTTGTGCCAGAAGTCCAACGATATCAACGGAAAAATCTGAAGCGAAAAAAAGTTTAAAATGAAAACCTGCAGATTGCAGTGAAAACAAACCAAACGTAAATGTGAAGCATTTATGACACTAATCTGATTCCATAAAACTCTGGATCCTCAACCATGTTTCCTGTCTTGCGTAGTACAGTCAAAATGAAATTGAATCGACAAGTTGTGTTTTGAGAGTGGTGTACAAATACAGACACAAATGAAGACAGTGATTTAATGTCCAGTAGAGGGCGATAAAGGTGTTTTTATTTGAAACCCTAGACAGTTTAGTTACAGGAGAGTCAGTCATTTAACAGCAAACACAAACTGCTACATGTAGGTACGTCAACAAACATTTCAAAAGCTGTGATTGGTTAAGCATAGTGTTATCATTGTGAACGACGACAAAGCAACGGCGGAATGGCGTCAAATGTCTTCAACACGCTTGAATTAAAATTTCATCATCCAGTCCACCCCAAAAAAATTGAGTCGGGTGAAAAAGAAAAAAAAAGGTCGAGCTTATCGCTGGCGCTCCTGAGACTTGAGAAAAACACAATTCCAGTCACAGGTGATCGTAAGTCATTATCAATCGTTTCTTTTTTTTTATTTACAGATACAGTAAAATGCACTTTTTAAATTGAAGTGATTAGGAAGTTGACTGGCAGCCAGAGGGTCATGGGTTTGAAACCAGTTTTAACAATTGAAGTGCGATTGAAAAAATCTACTGGCCGGTCCTTACAGTAGGGATTACAGTATACAGTAGGGATTACAGTATACAGTAGGGATTACAGTATACAGTAGGGATTACAGTATCTGTCCTTACAGTAGAGAATACAGTATCTGTCCTTACAGTAGAGAATACAGTATCAGATACAGATCAGTTGTACAGATGCAGTATATTAGCAAAGACCAGTTTCCAGCAGTGATTATTGTGTGTGTGTGTGTGTGTGTGTGTGTGTGTGTGTATATCTCTGTATATAATTCATACACACCAGCCTGTTGCTAAATGTTTAGAAAAGCGAGATGTTCACGTGCATAATTTTGCTAATTTGTTAATTGGCTGAAGTCCAGCAATAAATTATTCCTTTTGTTTTTCCCACTGAAGAAGGTCACAGTAGTAAACCAAGTTGAGTAAACGATTGCGGTCGAATATAAAGCAGGTTGAGTAATCGATGGCAAACATTTTGAAACCAAGTCAATGAATTGATGGAACCAAGTCGATTAGTCGGCCGCACACAATTTGTAAACGAGTTGGTTTTTTGATTGAATTTCGTAACGGAGTAATGTGTCAAACCGTTTGAAACCAAGTCAATTAATCAGTGGTAAATGGTTTGTAACCAAGTCAAGAAATCAATGGCAAAGCGTTTGAAATCAAGTCGATTAACTGATGGAACCTAGTCGAGAAATCGATGGCAACCAGTTAATTGATTAACCAGCGGACAACGGTTTGTAGCCAAGACCGAACCACGTTGAATAATCAATGAAACCAAGTTGCCATGAATTCAAGTTGAGTAAATAAATGGCAAAACCAAGTTGATTAATCGGTGGCAAGGCAATTCATTGATTGAGCAAAGTTGAGTGATTGATTGGCAAACATTTTTACGGCGTGTGGTTAGAAACCAAGTTGAGGAATCAATGGCAAACTTCAATCGTTTACTCCATTTCACAATCGCCGTACGAACGTCAAACCTCGAATGTATCAATCATGAGCTCGGAAATCGTTTAATCGTGTCTACCAAACTGATTTAACATGAGCGGGGAAAGTTATTTTAGAACATCTGGTGCTGAAGGACGCTGAACTCCGTTGCCTTGGCGACAGACTAGCTGCTTAGCAACAGACACCTGGCTGACCGCACACCTGAGTGTGTTTGAGAAGTGAAGCCACCAGCTCACCCACCTTCTGAAACACTCTCCACCTCTCGTACCTTCCACTTCAGACTCAAATCTCACACTAGTGGCCGAGTAAGTGAAGTTAGTGCCGTGCGTCTCCTACCTACGTCCTCCATCTCTGAAAACACAAGCGCCGCCGCCCTCCATGTCACATGACCTCCACCTTTCCTCTCCATGTAGTGACTTGTAGAATGAGTTTGTGTACACACGCCTCCGGGTCAGTGTGGCGCGGGGTCTACTCCCGCTCTCCCGGAGGCATGAGGCACCCCAGCACGGCCCCTAGAGAGGAGATCCCTCTGGGCCTCGCCCCTGACAGGCTCCAGGGGGTCCGTCTCCGGCCCACCGAGCGCCCAAGTCAGCTGATCTGAAACCACCACAGAGACGCATCACCACCACTGCTTCACTGATTGTTGGATAATGATTAGCATGGTTTTTAACACATGTACAGAAATATAGAATATACTGCATTTTAATTCAGTGCATGTATGTAAATAAAATTTAAAATCATTTGATGACAAAATAGTGGAACACAAACACTATTCCGATCTATAATAACAACTCTATTCTACTTTGCATTTCTGTACGTACAAAAAATATACAGATACAGACACAGTATATGAAAAACACGATTTTTTTTAAGCTTCAGTGTATAATTAGAAAAGATGTGTGCCTTATCTGTGCACAAAATATTCTAATCTGAAACCACCACTGCTTAACTGACTGGATAATGATTAGAATGTTTTTTTTATATGTACGAAATTATAGAGTAGGGTTGTTGTTGTTGTAGGGAATACATAGTAATATACATACACATACATATTTTTTTAAATGTTGTTTATATACATACACATTTAAAATGCTATTTATATACATACACTCATACATATACATGTATTTCTGTATGTATATATGTATGTGTATGTATATAAGCAAACATTTATAATTGTATTTATATACATACATACTCACACACATGTATGTATGTATGTATGCAAACTATGATTTTTGAACCAAAAGCTTCATTAAAAAATTACAATTAGAAAAAAAATGTGTGCCTTATCTGTACACAAAATATTATTTTATTATAAAACAATTCTTTATTTTTATTATTTATTTAATTTGTATAAATTATGAATGTATAAAGATTGAATACTCTAATACATTATTATAAACATATCCAAGTATATTTTTTCTGCTTTATTTCTTTAACATTTTTATTACGTTTTGTATTCATTTATCTTCTTATCTTATCCACCATATAAATTATGAATAAACTAACTTTTTTTTTGCTGTACAGTTCTATTGAATTAAACCTATCCTAATAATCTTTTTTTTTTCTTCACTACATGTTAAACTGTTAATGAGTGTAAATACAAATATTCAATATTACAAATTATGCAATGTAATTATTAGTAGGTATTAAAAAGGTATATAAAAAATATATATATGCTTTTAACAAACTGATTTTGCAAAGGTTAATTTGTCCAGATTAAGCCGGAAATATTCAGCGTTTGTTCAACAGAAATCCTTCATTAGATTGATTTGGACGGATGAGCACATCTTTACAAATCATAACTATGAATACGAAAAAAACCAAAGATTTTTGGCTGTGACTGGCAGGTGGTCCACTAGTGTTCACAAACATGCAACATGAGCCGGTGGGACATTAGTGTTCTTCCATATTAAGGCCCATCAGTGTGAATGATGCAGATTATCGTCTGAGAAATGAGGCGAGGGCCAGATTGAGCAACCTTGGCGTCTCCTAGGAAACGTCTTACACAAGTTTCAGAAAAAGATGTTTGGGGCCTTGAGGAGGCGAGAGACGAAATAAAAGAAAGAGAAAAACAACTCCAACTGGAAAGGTTTTTTTTTTTTTTTTAAAGATTTAAAATTAGCTTTTGAACAAATTCGAACAAAATTTCTTTCGCCTGTGTGGAGTCTTTATTATAATGTTCTACTGTAGATTTATTCTTCTATGCAAATTTACATATTTTCTGTTCTATAACACAAATAAAGGTTTTATTTATCCGTCTGTCTCTCTGCCTCCATTTATCTATCTATATTTCAATCTACAGTTACTGTCTATGTCTGTCTGTTTCTCTGTCTGTGAATATATATATACGTATATGTGTCTGTTCATCTGTGCTATGTGTCTATTCGTCTGTTCCTATTTATCCATCCATCCATCTCACAATCTAACCATTTATCCATCTAATCGTTTACTGTGAACTGTATATGTCTGTCTCTGACTATATACAGTATATCTGTCTGTTCATCTGTCTGTCTAGCCATCCATCTATATTAACTATGCCTATATATATGCGTCTTTCTATACATTTGTCTGTCTTTACCTGTATGTTTGTCATCCGTCTGTCCTTTTGTCACTATAATCTGTGTATGTTTATGTCTACCAACCTGTCTGTCTGTTCATCCATTTGTCAATTGTTTAACTGTCTATCTATATTTTCACTCGTCTTTCTGTATGTTTAACCATTTATCCATCCATTTATTTGTTTCTCTGTCTATAGTTTTGTCTATCCATCCATCCATTTACCTGGCTGTCTATGTCTACCAACCTGTCTGTCTGTTCATCCATCTGTCAATTTTTAACTGTCTCTCTATCTCTATATCCATCCATTTATCTGTCTGTCTTTATTTTCGCATGTCTATCCCTCCATCCATCTGTCTGTCTGTCGGTCTATGTCTGTCTATCTATCTATTAATATATATCTGTCTCTCTCTCTCAGTTTTTGTCAGTCTCTCTCTCTCTCTCTCTCTCTCTCTCTCTCTCCGTCCATCTGTCTCTCTCTCTCTCTCCACTAGTGTCGTACACGGGGGTGATTGAGCTCATCACTCGCTCTGATCAGAACAGAACCTGGTGTGGTGATGTCACCTCTGAGTTGAGCTGTTGTGGCGTGAGTCCGTTCTGCTCCTGTGAGCTGCGGGTGGAGCGGACGCTGGTGGTGGAGTTCTCCCAGCGGGCGAAGCCTTTGCTCTTGGAGGCTTTACGCTGAGGCCGGCAGCGCATCCTGGGGAAGGTGTGTGAGCCGATGTCGGGGACGGTGGGCCAGCCGTGTTCAGGCCAGAGCGGCTCGGTCTGAGTGGCCTGACTGGTGGTGGCTCGCTGGAGTCTGACGGAGATGCGCTGAGCCGAGCCGGTCATCAGGGTGATGGACTTCCCCTCCAGGTCTGAGCCGGACGACGCCGTCACCGCCGGGAACGTGAAGACCTCGTCATCGTCTGCGAGACAGATCCATTCACACGTCTCCATTAGACCAAACACTTGGTATCACAAGAGTTGAGTTTAGCTTGTGTGAAACGGAAATGTAAGCACGCCAGACATGTGGAGACATTTAGGGGTAGATGTAGAATTTTTAAACAAACAAAGAAAAGGTGTAGAAGTTTCAAACAAAAAAACTTGTTGACAATTTAAAAATATAGAAAAACATTTTGTACCACACGGACAAAAACAGTGTTAATTTCGTCAACAAAATATTTCCATCTTCGTCAATGACACTTTTTCCCGGATGAAAACAAAACGAGAACTATATAAAAACTCCCGCTCGGGGACAAAAACGTTGTGCCGATGTCCAATCATAATTCGAGCTTGTGGAGAAAGGCGGTGTTTATATTTTGTTTGTAATCTATATAAAATATATGTTATATGTTCATCGTTAACTACGTATTCAGATTTCTTTGACATAGTAACTTAAGTAAATATTTAGAATATATAGCACTTATATTTTCGTTGACTAAATCTGTACTGTAATTTAGTTGACTAAAATGTGGTATTTAGTCGACTAAAACGAAAAAAAAATAAGATGACTCATTTTGGACTAAAACAAAAATGAGATTTAGTCAAAAGACTTTGACTAAAACTACATAAAAAAATCTTTGTCAAAATTAACGCTGGACGAAAGACATGCTAGTTGTGTTCCAAAAGGTTGCAGGTTTGAATCCCACACCAGAGGGGATCGCATCCGTCCTTGAGCACATCATGACACCATGTCGTCAACTGAAGAGAGTTTGTCAATATGGCCACTAGGGGCAGTATCACAATCAAGGTCTGCATTTAACCAGCCAGCGAAGATACACAAGCACGGTAAAGTGACACAAACAGACCCGGAGCAGTGGGTAGTCTGTATCTTGCTCATGGACATTCCGTTGTGAAAACCACGGGACTGGAATTCGAACCTGCAACACTCGGGCAGATCCGAATCTTTGCCGCTGGACCATACCAGTGTCTCAAAGCTGCCCACTGCTCCTGTGCGTGTGCGTGTGTGTGTGTGAGTGTGTGTGTGTTCACTTCACTGATTGGGTGCACCAGAAAAAAAATGGAGTACAATTTCCAAGTATGTTCACAATCAGAGCAGATTGTTCTGGAGCCCCGAGTGGCCAGTAAAGGTATTGCAGCTTCGTTCTTGGTGTTGTAGGTGTAATAGATTCCGTCACCTTTACACGTGGGCACGCTGGGGCTGCTGGGTAGTGAGCTGTGAGTCAGGACGCCAGGAGAGACGCTGCCCAGTGACGTGGAGCGTGGGAGACGCCGACACGCCAGAACCAGCAGCTCACGACACTGTTTGTGACAGTTCACGCCGCAATCTACAAACAAGCACACCGAAATCATCGAAAGTCCTTCGCTATTCATCGTACCTTTTAAATACTGAATATTCGACAGATAAATATGCATTAATATCTATTTTAGTGCAACATAATCACACACACATATACATATATATACACAAGTATATAAATAATTGTCATTATATTTTTATATTATTTAAAGACAGTTTATATACTGTACCATTAATTTTATAGCACTAATTATTAATAATTAATAATAATTATAAACCATCTACACATAAATTATAATATATACAAAACGACTGTGTGTCTATATGATTTGTACTTTTGTTAATCGCTAATTATCTAGTTACTTTTGTTGTGATTAAGTTTAAACATTCAAGTTTATAACTCTTCAACATACATACAATCTAGCTCTCTATATACGTATACCTTACGATATTATAATACACAATATTATAATACGATAATATACACACACACACGGTACACACAGTATGTGTTTTGTATGTGTGTGTGTATAAACACAAACCAATACAGTATATATAATATAATGCTGTGCGGAAAATGTCAATTTGCTATAATTAGACATTCATTTAGATGAATCAATATTATTTTCAAGTTTGCAGTGAAATTAAACTCGAGTAAAAGGATGAATCTATGCCACCTCTAATATGCATGTATATATACTGAAAATACATACACTATACTCTTTACTAACTATTAATGAGTAGATATATGTACATGCTATGACAACTGTACCAAACATACTAGTCGTGATGTCAACAGTGAGTGTAATCTAGCTATTGTAATCTTCTCGTGGATTGTTTAGTGGAACAGTGGACAGACTAACGGAATAAACAGGACAAATCAAGCGTGGCGTTGGTGGCTGGTCTAGACCTCGACGTCCATTGTGATGGGGAGGCGGTTATTTACGCTGCTTGACTGTTGTGCTTGACTTTACCTTTGCACTTGTATCCTTGTTTAATAATTCCCCACAGCTGAAGGAGCAGAGGCGGCCACCACCAGAACAAAACACAGAGAAGCGTGTGAGTAAATATAAACTGGTGAGCAGCAGATTCATGCCTTTCAGAAGCGCAGGCGATAAACAGGAAGTGCCGCTGTGTCACGCCCTTCCTGTGCTGAACAGTGTCACAGCGAGGATCTCTCTACGTGTCTGAACGTCTGTTTAAAGGAATGTGTGTGTGTGTGTGACCATCTGTGTAAACACTGAACAATTCCACAATGACCAAACACTGGATTTCACGTTCACTGCAGCGCTCACAAACGACCACTGGAAAATGTTGCTTTTTTTTTTACTTTCACTTATTCTTTACTTTACAGTCAATTAGCAGACACTTTTATGCAAAGCGACTTACATTTCATTACAATATTTACATTGATTCATTTTTTTTTTAGTTGTACTTCTGCATCATTCTGCTTTTCATTGTTCATTGGTACTTCTTTGACTGGTATTTTATATATATTCCATCCATCCATCTACCTCTCTCTGTCTTTCTGTCTGTCTGTCTTACATACATACGTGAATGTCATATTTAAAATATGTCAAGTACTGTACTAATATTTTCATGTCCATTTGAGGAATTTGAGCATCGAACGACATCAAAATTTTCGGACTCGCCTTTCATCTTTGCATTTTAGTTCTGTAAAATTGTGTCCAATATCACTTTTACATCTATTTAAAGTTCCTCATACTTTCGGCTGTATTTATTTACTTGATTGATTATTCCACACCTTACAATTGTTTTATTATTTGTATTCATGTTTATTCTTCATATTCATGTTTCAGTTCATGAACTTTACATTTAACTTTTAACCCTTTTTTATGCTCCCTTATAATTTGTACTTTTGTAGTTGATTGATCATTTCACATTCATTACATTTTATTCTATTATCTTCATGCTTTATTTTCTTTTAAACTTCTGTTTTGTATATACAGAAATGTAAATATTGTATTGTAAACAATCCATGATTTACAATACACGATAAAGGGATTTTAAATATATTACTACATATAAATATTCGTATATTAATGAGCTAGAAATATATTATTACAAAATAGTTTTTTTAATATTATAAATAAAAAAATGAGCTGACATATACTATTGTAATTATCAATAGTATTTTTTCTTATGATTTTGACGGCTAAAATGTTGGTCGAACTTTAACCACCTTACACTTGAACCAGACAATGAGGCTGGAATCATAGGTAAAACAGTTGCTCAGGTTTTCAAAACTGCAAAACTAGAACCACAACCAGTCAATTTCATTTCGCAAACACTCAAGCGCACAAGATTGAAGATTGAGATTGAACCTTTAAACAGCGTCTTGGTACGCACACACACACACGCGCCACTGCAAAATAGTGATGGGGAAGTTTGATTCTTTTAACTGATTTGAATCTTTAATTCTCGAACAGTGAAGTGAACGAATCATTTCGAGATTTGGTCATTTTGCTCATTTCCAGCAGGGGGCGCTGTAAAGGTGGTCACGCCATTCATATAAAACAATATACGTACACAAAAGACAACATGGTTTGTTTCAGCGGCCAACAAATAATACAGAAACAGCTACAAATCTATTCAAATCATGTGAAACCCTAGAAAAACTTGATCCCTCTACGTCCTGCATCTGCCTTTCGTGCTTTGAGACAGTTAAAACTGTGAAAAGCACCTTACAAATGTTCAGAACTTGAACGTGAACTTTGCTTTTAACAGCTTTATCGCCGTCACGTCACAAGTGAATCAAATGAACGAGTGATCCGATTGAACGAATCACGAACGTACCGAGTGCTGCTGCTGAATCGTTCACTAAGAAGACCCGTTCATTCCGACTCATATGAAAAATTCGTTCATTTTGAAGGAATCGTTCAGGAACGACACATCACTACGTGTAAAAAGCAGAACTTACAAATCCGGCGCAGTGCTCGCAGAAGGTGGGCTTCAGGTAGGTCATCTCCTGGAAGCTGTGAAGGAAGCCCGGGCCCATCTTGCACTGCAACAGCGGGTTGGCACGCAGGAAATACGCCATCATCTCGTCTTTGCTGATCAATCCGTCCCTGCGGAGCAGATAGAGACACCGTCAGTCAGTCATCAGCCCGTATGAGACGTGTGAGAGCTAGTGACGCGTCACTGATGCTCGAGCACAGATGGGCCGCAGAACACGCCCGGGGGATTTCTCAGCGTGCGAGGCTGTGTGTTCTTGACACCGCACTAGTGTCCATCACTGCAGTGGCACTTCTACACTGACCCCTCCCCCCCTGACCAAAACGCGTTTTTTTTTTTACAGATTTAAGTACACCACTGTGTCAACATTAAACATGTAATAATTAAACGTGTATGTAACTAAATAGATCCTTTCCTAACCTGCAATTTAACACGGCAGCAACTTGCTGATTAAAATGGGACAGAAAAAAGGAGAAAATAAACGGTATCTACTGTATGTATCTTCATTATCAAAAAATCCGCAGAATAGCCGCACCTTTGTATAAGCCTTCAAATCAAAACCTATGAAAAAAGTAGCGGCTTATAGTCCAGAAAATACAGTAATCAGAATTGCAGGTCAATTCCATAAATAAAGCAAACAGACAACATGGCGTTATTTAGTCTTGTGACTCGACTGCAAAAAAAAATTTTTTTTTATCCTGCACGCGGGGAAGACGCTTCGCACTTCACTTTAGGAGAAAGCGTGACACAGAATCAGAGATATTCTCTCTATACAATTTTCTTGGTCTCTGTACGCTTGTTTAGTCCGCTTTTGGTGCGAATCAGAGTTTGATTGCCGCTTTCACACCTGCCCAAACGAACCGTAACAGGGAAACGAACTCTGGTGCGATTCAATGGAACTAAAAAAGGCAGGTGTGAAAGCAATATGGCCTTAAAGCAATAAAAAAAAATGTCTAGTGCAGCCGCCGGCTTGGCTTTTTGAGAAACGTGAATTTCCTTGTCCGCTCGGGCCTCAAACCACCACTGCTTCACTGCGACTCGCGACCTTTGGCCTTTTAACTGGGATGCGGTTCACGCAGGAAGAGAGGCGCATAAAAATTTCAGATGCTGTAATCGCGCTTGTTTTCCCTGAAATCCCCAAAACATGCCACTCTCAACGGCGATGAAATATGCATGACGCTGCATAAATATTACATGGTGTTTTGTGGCGCGCGCACGCCATGTTGCGCTCCATTGGCAGCGTTTTCTGCATTCCACGTCACAGGACTTTGATGATCATCCCGACGCTTTCAGACAAACGCTTCCTTTCACAACTCGCCGGGCTTCGGAGCGAATCTTGCGGTTTCGCTTTGTTGACGATTTTCCTCACACAACGCATTTTTTTTTCACAAATGCTCCGTTTATCACGCAATTACGCTGGGCAAACACCCGCGCTCTCCCAGAACGTCACGGCTCTCCGTCAGGCCGCAAGTTTAAACAACACCCAAAAAATACTTTTTAGCCGTTGCTTGTGTGTGTCGCATAAATTAGTTTTTTCAGCTTTTTGAAAATCAATCATTGAATTTTTTTCGTACTTTAATCACTTAATTCACCTGGTTACACACTGACCCGTCCCTTTACAGATTTTTTAAGTGTACATTTATGCATTTCTTTATATTAATATAAAATTCAAATATTTGTTTTCTATGGCTTTTATCAATTTGTTCCTGCATGGCTTGTCTCTTTCTTGTCTTTATAATATTTGTTTTTAGTTTCTTGTTGCATTGTTGAATGTAAACACGTTCAGTACTTGAGTTGAATTGGCAATACTCGTTTACATTGTTATTATATTTTCTATATTGTGTTTTTTGATTAAATGTTTATACCATGCCTACATTAAATGTAGCAAACAAGTTAAGAGCGTGTATTTCTGTGACATATTAAAGATAATTTACAGAATAGTACAACTTCATAATGAATATAAGTAGAATAGTGCAACCATGTAATGACTTTATTGCCTTTCTTTTAACTTTTATGAATACGAATGAGCTCTCGGTCCATCAATCGAAAAAAAAACCTATCAATTTTGAGACATATTCATTTCTTTTATGAATCACTGTGTATGTGTGTGTTTGTGTGTGTGTGTGTGTGTGTGTGTGTGTGTGTGTGGGTGTTTTCTCCTTACTGGTCTTTATCTAGCACACAGAAGGAATCGAGGAAAGGGAAGTTTGCAGCGATGCTCTCAAAGTCTTCCTGAGATATGTAGCCATCATGATCGTGATCATAGTTACGAAAGACCGACTTCACATGAAACAGAAAAGCAAATAACAGACACACTGTAAATTCAATGCATTCAGTAGAAAATGCATTTCATATTTTGCATGTTAATCATTGACTAAAAATGACACTAACACGTAACAAAAGACCAAAGACATTTTTAATGCAATATAATGCTGCTGTGATTGGCTCCAGCTCCCCATGACCCAGAAATGGAAAAGCGGTTCAGAAGATGAATGGATGAATGGAGAAGAGGAAAAAACAACTTACATCTACGACCTTCCTGATATGCTTGTTGACCACTGAAGGATCTGGCTTGGTTGTGACCCCGGATGCCCAGTCCAGCGGAGCCAGAGGTTTGTTGGGTGTTGTCGGTGACGTGGGCTGAGGAAAAAGACATGGATTGTTAACCTGAAAATATGTTCTTGTCTTATATTTTTAAACAAATATGCTTGTTTAATAAATGTGAATAATTACAATTAAATTTAAATGTAACAAAAAAAATGTAATTGAAATAAACATTGAATTAAGTTCAATGTAATGTAATATATATTTTTTTATTTTTATTTACCTTGGTGTGACATATTTTAATCAAGCTAAACTTAACTAATCAAACTTAACCTAAATAAACTTAACTAAATTAAACTTAACTAAAGTAATCTAAACTACATTTAAGTAAATTTCAAGTCTTATAATAAAGTAAAACCAAGTAAATTAAAGTAAAACTAAGTAAATCTTAACTAAATTTAAATAAACGTAACTAATTTTAACTAATCTAAACTTAATTTAAATAATCTAAACTAAATATAACTAATTAAATATATTCTAAACTTAACTAATGTAAACTTAGCTAATCTAAACTTCACTTACTTTTTTGTATTGCAATATATTTTCTTTCAATTTTATTTACCTTGATGTCATGTATTTTAATCAAACTAAACTAAACTAATCAAAACTTAACTTAAATAAACTTTACTAATTTAAACTTAACTAAATCTAACTAAACCTAACTACACCTAACTAATCATAACTGAACTAATCTAAACTTAACTAAACTAAAACTTCACTTCATTTCACTTTACTTCACTTTACTTCACTTTACTTCACTTTACTTAACTTAACTTGAATTACTTGTTAATTTAGTGTTATTTAAACTTCACCTGTGACTTGGGGTTGCGTGGTTCTCTGAGCAGGGACAGCTCGTAAATATCGTCTTCGGTGTAGTACAGATCCAGCGAAAGCTTGGGAAGAGCAGACGTCCTATTAGCATCCCTGATCACGATTATCCCCCGGTGCATTGTGGGAACTCACCGTCAGCAGATGGATCAGGTCCATGTTGGGCTCCACCTGAGTCACGGCGCTCTGAAGTGAAACCAGCTCATTAAAGGTGAGATAGAGCTGCTGCATCTTCACGATGTTCACTTTCCCGTTCTCCACCCAGTCCGGAAACACCACGTGCACCGCGATCAGGTCTTTGAGGTGGACACCCAGGATGGGGATCTTGAAGCCCTCGCTCTCACTGAAGGCCTTGCGGTACGCACAGTAGTTGCCGTTGGATGAAACCAGCTCCGTCATTTCATTCCAAATCTGCGAGACAGCGAGATTAACGGCGAATGTGTCCGCTGTTACGTTTCCAAAGCACTTCGGGATTTTTTCTCGCTCCAGAAACATTTCAGATTTTCATTTACATTTGACATTTGCGATTCATTTACACAGCAATTTGTGTTATAATATCAAAAAATCATCTGCTGAAGGTACAGGCTTTTTAGAGCACTGCAGGTTCACTTCCCATCATACTGGGTATAGCTATCATTACCGTAATTTTCAGACTATGAGGTGCACTTAAAATCCTAAAAAAAAATGTTTAAAAAGTGATCGTGCATTGTAATTATAATGACCATGCATTATAATTCGGAGCAGTGGTGTAAAGTACTTGAGTAAATGCAATTTGTTGTACTTTAGTATTTTTGGCAACTTAAACCAAACTTAAAACTTAATAAAAACATATGCACTGTTTACTCTCCACTTGACTACATCTCTGTCTATTTACTTCACTACGTGTGAATGGACACTGACGTTACTCGTAACATTGTGATTATGCGTGACAAGTCGGTATCTTTTTCTACCGCGGTTATTTCTTGAGTGGATGAGGTGATATCGCCATCTGTAGGATGCTGAAGGTACTGGATGCTATTTATCAACTAAATCACGTGAATTAGCGGTTGCACTTTTTTGCACATTGCCTGCACTTTGACTGAGACTGACTTTTTCTTGTTTTTTATCTATCTTGTTCTGCCATTTTGAGACATTGAGCGTTTACATTTCATTTCTAGGAAATAAAGCATTATAAATAAAGTAACTAGTTTGTGTGTGTGTGTGTGTGTGTGTGTGTGTGTGTGTGTGTGTGCACTAGTTTCTAGTTCTAATTCTTGATGGGTTTTGAGTATTTGAAAATACTTAAGTTTTTTTAAATTGGAAACTTTACCACTTTTACTCAGGTCTTCCAGAAATTGGTGACTTGTAATGGAGTAATTTTTACAGTAAGGCATCTGTACTTTTACTCAAGTGTGGTTTTCAGGTACTCTTTACACCTCTGATTATATGTGAACAAATCCGATTTATCCGAATATAAACCCTAACCTAAATAAGAACAACTACTGCAGTGCAATATAATCCAGTGCGCTTGTAGTCCAGACTATACGGTAGCTGTTCCCGCCACGTGTCACGTACCTTTGTGACCTCCGGGCTGAGGTGAGAATGAGTTTCCTTCAAGCGCGATATGGAGCTGTGACTCAAACCCCCGACCACAGCCATCAGCGTGTTGAAGTTCTGCAGGTGGAGCAGTTTCTGAAAGACAGGAAGCACCATTGAATCAGACTCAGACAGACAAACACATTAGTCCACAGATCATCCAGGCCCGTTTTTTACACAAAGTGCTGGAGGTTCTCACAGGAGCTGGTCCTTTCTGACCATCTATTAGCCATGAAGAGCTCCGTCTTTGTGTTGATGGGTTCCCTGAATGCTCTTCACAATGCGGTGGTCCCGAGAGCATGGCGCTCGCATCATGGCACTCGTGCGCTGGCAGACATTACCATATCAAAGGGCTGGAAATGTCATCTTGCCGCTGAGAGTGCACGGATTAAAGCGCTCTGCTGGGTGAAGGTTCCAGCGTTTGCGTAGATGATGAAGAGGCGTGGCTTCAGCCAGAACGCAATGTTTACAACACAGGATTCCGCCAGTTACGCTTGCCATTTCTTTCTGGTTTCTTTATTCCTATTTTTTTCATGATGATCTCACAGACTGTTGTTGTTGTTGTCGTGTGTGTGCTCTTTCCGATTGGATATACTTTATATTCCTGTTCATTTATTTTAGAATTCTACATCTAAATATTCAGAGGTGTCAAGTAACAACGTAAAAATACTTGGTATCTAATACTATTTTTAATGTGACTTTTTCTCCCTGCATTACTTTTATACTTCAGGTACAGTAGTTATCCAACAAGTACCTCTACTTGAGTAAATACTTGAGGACTTTTACTTCCACAGAAGTCTTTTTTAGGTCTAGCATATATACTTCCACTTGAGTAATAATTGTGACAATTATACAATTGTGTAATTTATAATTACTCTTCATTGGTATTTGATATCTTAATTTAGTTTTATGAGACAGAAAGGTTGTATGTCTTTCTATTCTTCATTTAAACAGTTCTTTATCCCCACATATAGGAAAAGTGTTTATTTCTATATGCATACGTATATATTTATTTTATGCATAATACTACATTAAATATTATAATTATATTTGTATGCATGTAAATACATATGTATGTATATTTGTTACTAAGTAATGTGTAATGAAAATGTAATGTAAAAACAAATTAATTCTTATCCACCCATTCATCCCTCCGTCCGTCTATCTATCTATCTATCTATCTATCTATCTATCTATCTATCTATCTATCTATCTATCTATCTATCTATCTATCTATCTATCTATCTATCTATCAGTCTGTCTGTCTGTATGTCTCTCTCTCTTTCTCTGTCTTTATCTATATGCACTTCTTCAAATTGCTTTGGAAAAGCGTTTGTGTCTGTTCACAGTACAGTACAATAAAACAATGATATTGTATAGGGTTTTAATAACACTGTCAATAGTCTGCATCTTGGTTTTGTTCTGACCTGGGCAACATGGATGTATTTGTTGATGACCTCCGCTCGGTGCTGGGGGGTGAGTTTACTGACCACCATCAGCTGGACCCACTGAGAGATGCCGTTGAAGAGAGCGATGGAGCGCTCTAACGTGGGGTTTTCTACCAGGCAGCCGTGAATCACGTAACTCTGGTAGTCTGTGAACTGACCAAACAAGAACAAAAAAGCAATTACACACTCCAATGACCAACAAAGTTCATCTTTATACGGTTTACAGCCAAAAACAACTCCCTTCCTTAATAACAGGCCGGGCTTTGTTAGCACCTACCGTATTGTTTAGAGTAGACTATAAGACGCAATGGATTATACAATTAATAACTGTTTATTTTTATAATTTTTCCACACATAAGGCACATATTTCTTCCAAAATATAGAATATAGTCACCGGTTTATCGCGGAAGCCGCTGTAATGAGCCTGATCCTAAAGTCCCAAAACTAATCGTAACTCATAACGCAAATTTGCGGCGCTTTACTTGGGGAAAAAAGCCCTGTTTTGAATGAATTGCTGCATGTAGAAAAGCAAACGTTTAATGTCCGTCAGGTAATGGCCATTACGCCAAGTAATACATTTTTGTTTATTTGTAGATTACACTAGCAGGTAGTTTCAAGTTTCAAAATGAAAAAATATTTCTAAGAATTTTGTTTTTATTTGAAAATCTTAACTAAATCTTTGTAATATAAACAAAGTAGTGTGCTAGTTACAAATATGTTAACTGAATCATTATATTTTTTATATGACGATTACACTAAATATGACAAGCAGGAGAAGTAAAAAAATATTAAACATTTTTTTTTATATTTTTAAATATAAAATTTGACCCAAACATAATAGGAGGTCAACTGTATATTGCATTTATACTGTATATATAAATACAGTATACGGCACGATTAACCAAGAACATTTTTTTTTAGGATTTTAAGTGTACATTACCGTCCAAAAAATACAGTATTTACCAGAAGCATAGACAGAGTGCTTTCTTTTTTCTTTTATTCTGTTTTTTTTCCCAACAACAAAGCTCGTTCTAAAGATGTGGGGGAAAAAACCACAACTATAAAAGGAAATGAAATGTGCTTTTCTCTCTTTCTACTCACCAAGCAAACACACACACACACACACACACACACACACACACACACTATCTAGGCTGCGCTGACGTCAGTGGGTACAGCTGTCGGCCTTCCCACGTGCGAGACTTTCCACTGACCGATATCCTCCTGATGGACTTGTACTCCAGGAACGTCAGGTGCTCCGCCAGCTCGATGGGCTCCAGATGATCAAACAGCAGCGACGCTTTGCCCTTCTTCACCTGCTTCTTGCGCTGAGTCAATTTCCGCATCCAGTCATACGACGGGCTGCAGGGAAAGAACAGCGCAGTCATCGGAAGGAAAACACTGTGATTGGTTGAATCGTTTCCATATCATATAAAATGTGTAATGTTGATGTGAATATCAGAGGCTGGTTTTTGATGTAAGTGGTAGCTGCGAGTACACACACACACACACACACACACACACAAATATAGATCACAAAGAAAAATGTCCAGACACACACATAAAACACATAGATCCACAAACACACAACAACACTCAAATCAAAAAAATAACCGATGCAGTAACAAGCACACACACACACACACACACACACACACACACCACACACACACACACACACACACACAATACATAGATCCACAGACACACACACAACACACAAAACAGACAGATCCACAGAAACTCACACACAAAACACTTTGTTTATTTGTCAGTAGTGAAATCCCTCTATTATAGTGTGTGTGTGTGTGTGTGTGTGTGTGTGTGTGTGTGTGTGTGTGTGTTGTGTTTTTTGTGGTGTGTGTGTGTGTGTGTGTGTAGGTGTGTGTGTGTGTAAACCGTGTACATTTTTTCATTAGCTACAGACTTAGATTATCCTTGATTGTTTTTTTTTACATCCATGGCATAAATCATCCTCTCAGACTCTTAAAACGCGCCAAGACACTTTGCCAGGCTGCCGAAGCACAGCAGCAGAAATTCGCTCGACAACGTCCAATGTTGAAAATTGGTGTTGAATAAAATCGCAAAACTCGTTCCTGCAGTAATCGACACACCGGCGTGCACACACACACACACACACATCTGTACTACATAAACGACACTGTGTGAAACTGAAGAAGTGTTAATCAGTGACACCGGACAGACAACAGGTGTCTAATGGTTTCTGCCATCATTTCCCGCTAATCGCCATCAGTGATTGGGCCTCACGCTTCTTAGCGTTTCAATCCGCATTGTGCGAAAGGACAATGTTTGTATTTCGAAGAAAATTCGCTCAAAATGGCACTTGAGATTAGAGTGGTTAGCGGTAATGAGAAGTCAACGATGTGTTCGCTGTCGGAAGCGACGTGCGCATGTGTGTGTGTTGTAATGACACTTACATTGTGGAAATGTCAAGTAGTTTAATGTGCTCGTCTCCACCCAGATGAGACGCCGCGTCTCGGAATTCTTCTGTGAGGCGAATCAAGCCTAAATCCAGGTCAAACTCGGCTGGGAATTCAGCAATCCAGAACCTACACACACACACACACACACACACACACAGTCAACTTTGACTTTGAAACATATGTCTAGACCACAAGTGTACAAAGGCGCACAATGCAGGAAATCTAAACTGTGCTGGTGTTTCATGGCAGTAGACGTTTACAATATTAGCACAGTGTTCAATTATGGTAATAAAAACTGTGTATATACAGTATATAAACTGTACATCCATTTCCTGGAAGACACACATACAGTATCTATAAAATGCATGTATATAATACTATAACACTATAATAGCTTTCCAACGTACCTCACTTGCAATCAAATTTATAATAAATAGATAACAAATAAAAATAAATTTTATACAATGACATGGGGAACTCAACAATGGACATAGCAAGTGGAATCATAGCACCCCCTACTGGAGATATTGAATATTATACTGGAGATACTCTCTTACATATTGAAACAATATTTAGTGTTCTGTTTTTTTACAGAACGCTTTAATTTTACTTTGATTAAAGAATCCCCAGTTAGGTTGGTAAAAGAAGTAAAACAAGGTATTGTTAAGAGAAGTATTTATCCATAATTTTAGGTTTCCGGAAAGTCAGAACAACAAGAAAGTAGGGAGGTGGTTATGTTTTCAAATTAATGGAATTTTATGCCTGAAAATGTGCAGAATTTAAAAAATATCCCAGAACTGTAATGTGTTAATGTAATTGTCTCTCTGTTATTGTGCGTTATAATGCGTTCCCTTTTCTAGGCTTGTGTTCAGGTGTTCTGTAGAAAGGAAGTGTATTTCACGCGGACCCCTGAAACACATTGGAGACATGGAGCAAACATCAGGACGATATTTTAATTCAGGGTTATTTTTACAGAAGCCGTTCTACACAAGCCCGACCTGCTTGGTCTCGCGAGTCTGGGGAAAAAGGAGCGGATGAAGCGTATTTGTGTCAGACGCGCGGCGATTGTTTTTCTGTTAATTATGTAGATGTTTTTGACTGACTCACTCGGAGGAACCAGACTCAAAAACACAATCTTTTTCTACCTTCTCTGTCTTTTTACCAGGTTTTGTCGTGAGGAGACACAGACCTCTTGAGTTTGAAAATTAGCTGTTTTTGCATCTAACATCTTCCATCCGTCCATAAATATATATTTATATCTATACATCCATCTATCCCTCCTTCTATCCATCCATGCATCTTTCTGTCCATCCGTCCATCTATACATCCTTCCATCGGTCGTCTGTCCGTTCGTCTGTCTGTCTATCTATCTATCCATATGTCTGTCCATTCACTCGTCTGTTCATCAACCCATCTATCCGTCTGTCCATCCATTCATTTATTCAGTCACGCACACACACACACACACAACCATGTATCCAATGGTAAAAAAAAAAATCAATCAATCAATCAGTCTGTCTGTCTATCTATCATCCAACCTTCCTTATACCCACCCATCTGTCTATTTAGCAATTTGTCTGTCTGTCTGTATCCATCGTTTCATCACTTACTTGTGTTATATCTCTTTGTAAGATCTCTTTGTATTTATTCATTTATTTATACATCCTTTAGAGTGCAACATAAACATTCCATAATTTTTAAACACAAACGGTACAAAATATGATAAAATGTGCATTAAAATTTTGTGCATTGTCATTTGTCAGATTTCAGTCACCATTTCACTTTCACTTGATAAATGATTATTTTCCTACTATATTTTGACATTTCCACAAAATACTTAACCAAAACATTAAAGACAATGTTACCAAAAATGTTAATTAAGGAACTAGATCCAAATGTGTCTCATTTTAAGTTTAACTTTTGGTGTTTTGCCTTTAAACGAATGATCACAAATCCAAAGTGTTAAAAAATGTGGCCCAAGGACAAAAACCAAAAAAAAAAAAAAAAACTGGCCAAATTCCGTCTGCGGAGCCATGACTGTCCTTGTGACATCATCGCCCCTCGTTGCGAGCAGTAGTCACGCAGCCGGCAGAGAAAATAAAAGAACAGAAGGGGAATAAAAAAAAACAAAAACCCTGAAAACACCATATAACAGCCTCCAACAGGATCCGTTGCCTAGCAATGGCGAGGCGCACTTTAATCCATTCAGAAGAAAAACTCATACGGAGTAAATGGGCTGTTTTTAGTGTCACGCGGATGCATCATTTACCTCATTAAGTAGCAGATCTTCAGTCGTGTTCGCTGGCAATCTACTCCGTGACAGTTGCGATACGTGACGGAGGGTAAAGGAGCATTAAACGTTCAATAAGCACAACGTTTGAACAAAAATTGTCTTCCAATCACACTACACGATAAAACTGCACACTTCATTCCCACCCTGGCGAAGGATATATAATCAGGAGTTTCCCAGCGAGCTCGGTGGACGACACATACCAGCGATGCATCAGGAGGAGGATTCGAGGAAGCTGATTTCTGTGGAGCTCACCTCCATCGTCTGCATCCAGAACAACACACACAGAATTAAAGCATCGTGTGAAACAGAAGAACGGTTTCAGCTGATGAATGAATTAGGTGGTTCATTTACAGGTTAATTGTCGAATTTGTCGTTAATTTACGAAAAATGATTTACATGAGCGCAATGTTTAGGTAAGACGTGTCCCTTTTGCTAGGACACGAAATATTGTAAATGTTTACTAATAACATGTAATGTCTCCAACAATAAATCCTGTAAATAATTGACGTTTCATTTTTACACTTCTACCCAACTAGCACAGCAAATTAAAAAAATATATATAGAATTCCAGAGCTCAGGTCTCTAGTTTAAACTTTTTAAACTGTTTTAATAAAACTAAAATTGTAAGACAAAACTCTAACACATTTTTTATTACTAACATCTTTTTAAACATTTTAAAGGAAAATGTCCTGTTTTAATAATATGGGCTGTTTGTTTATACTGTATGCATTTAACTCTACTACCTATTCCAACCGTGTTACAGAAAAACAACAATTTTCTATGGATTTTGAATTTTTTTCATATTTGTCCAATTTGTTCAGTTTAATTTACAATTTAGAAATACATATTTCAGTATTATCAAAAGCTTGTGTAAAATGTTATTTTTTGTGCTGATTTATTTATTTATTTTAATTTGATTGTTAAACAGCAATTGCTTAGATCTACAAACTGGAATTTTTACCTTGATGCAATATACAAAGGTCAAATCAAGGTCAAACAGGGACATACAAGTGTTAGCAATAAATTGACGATGCCTTATAAAATCAAACTATTGTTATTATTTATATTACTATTGTCATAATCATTATTACTAGAAGTGTTGCTGTAAGACCGATCCGTGCTCTTCAGAAGACACTTACCGAATGCGTGAATGCAAGCGTCCAGCAGAAGCTCCAGCGAAGCGGCTTTCCCCAGTGTGAATGACCCCATGACCTCTGACCTCACCGGAGTGTCCGGCTCTCTGCCATCAGACTGACCTCACCCACTCACTCGCCTCCACACGCCCCCAGCACAAGCAGCGCCGACTCCGTCTCACTGAAGAAACAAAGCAAACCCCGTCATGAATGAGAGACGTTTAGAGACGTGAAGACGTTCACATGCTTTTCTGCTTTTTTACACGCTCATACTGAGAAGAGTTTATAAAGAACCGACTGTTGGGGATTTTTAGTGAATGAACTGCTCTTGCTCATCTCTACGTCACGTCTTCAAGCTGACTTTCTGTTTTTTTTCACTCTTTTAAAAGGATCTGGAGGAAGAAACTAATGTTTGGTGTGATGTTTGCTGGATTTTACGCTATTTGAAATGCTCATTCATCTATCCATCCATGTTTCTGTATGTATTTCTATCTGTCTGTCTGTCTATCCATCCATCCAACCTAACAAACCAACCAACCAACCATTCAACAAACCTGTTTCTTTTTATCGTCCATTTTTATCTATCAGATGTTTATTTACCCCCCCCACACACACACACTTAATCCATCCATCCATCACTTGTTTCCTTTTATCATTCATTTTGTATTGATTAAATATTTATCTTCTCACTCCATCCATCCATACAAGCATCCAACACTCGTTTCCTTTTATAATCCATTTTTATCTATCAGATATTTATTTATCTTCCTCTCGTTCTCTCAATCCATTTATCTATCTATCACTAGTTTCCTTTTCTCCTCTATTCTTTATCTATCATATGTTTATCCTTCTCCTCCTTATCCTCATTGCCTCTCTCCCAATTCATCCATCCTTCCATCCCACCCTCACCATTCAACAACCATTGTTTCCTTTTCTCCTCGATTTTTTATCCATCAGATGTTTATCCTTCTCCCTCTCCATCCATGCATCCACCCAACACTCTTTTTTCCTTTAATTATCAATTTTTTATTGATCAGATATCTATTTATTCATCTATCCATCCATCTACCCATCTATCTATCCATCCATCCATCCATCCATCACACTTGCAATGTTTATCACAATATATATATATATATATATGTTTTAGATTTCTCATTCGTCTTTTTGCACTCTTTCTCTTAGTCCGTCCATCTATCAATCTTGCTAGCTTTTTCTTTTGTACCACGTGCTGTCTATCCATCATTGCGCCCACTGTTTGTTCATCTATCTCACTTTCTCATTCTCAGCCTCTCTCCATCCATCCCTCCATCTATCAGGAAGTGACTCGCATCTCGCTTTCAGTCTCCATCGCCAGCCACACTCATCATCCTCTCGACTCCAGGCGCTTTATTCTTCTAAGAACTCCCTATGGCAGATATCAATATTTCATCTCTCACCGGAGCTCCGATCACATGATGCCACCTGGCACATGTGATGACATCATCCTGACCCACTGAGCTCAATCTACACTGTCCTGAAGGTCGTGACCTTTACCTTTTTCAAGTCTTAATGTTGTGATTTGCACATCAGTAACTGAAGACGTGTTTATTCCTGCGTCCGAGTGTGTGTTCCTGCACAAAAATAGCCGAAGCAATGTCAACAAATAAGTGCGTATAAATAACTCTAACCATTGCTGTGTGAACCAACGAAAAGCTGTAAATAAAGCTTGAAAAGCTTAAGCGAAGTGTCTTTGTCTATCAGCTGGTGATAATGCAAAGAATAAAATACATTGATATTTTTTACACTATTTGGTATCAATATTTTGTATTCATTTTTTTATCTATTTATTTTATAAAATCTATCCATTTTCTGTTCTTTCATTTCTGTTTCCTGTTCATGACTTGATGTCAGAAAAATTACTGGGCAGGATTTCAAAAGTCTAAAAGAGAGAATAAAAATGACTGCATATTAAAAAAATGTATGTTTAAAAAACGTATTACAATTTGTTAAACCGAAAAAACATCCTGTAAACAAAAACACATACATTTTCAAATTGGTACACAAATATATTGGTACACATAAAATATATACACAAAATATAAATAGATACACATGGATTACACAAACACACACACACACACACACACACACATTTATACACACACATTCACATATATGTGTGTATATACATACGGCTGTCGTAAACAATATAAACATAAATATTCCTATTAATACAGGGTACATTAAATCAAACAACTGAATAACAACACATGAGAAGAAATACTGTCTTCTATCTAAATCCTCTCAACAGCCAATCACACGTCCACGTTCGGATCATCCAGAGCAAAGACTAGTGCAACCAAACACCTGACATCAAAAACGGCAGCAGACGCCAAACCGGCGAAAAAATCTCCAGCAAAACGAGAGCGAGAGAATTACTCACTGAGGAAACCCAAGGACTCTGCGCTCCAATGCAATGGTGAACACGATAAGCGGAAAGAGCGTCGTTTCCAGAAATCCCATGACCGAGCGAGCGATAAACACACACACCCTCATTCACTCACCCCAAATCTCCACAGCACCACGGGTCAAGTGGAACTCCCAGTATGAGGAACAGTGAAGCCCTCTGTGCGCCATCAGCTGACCCTCACCATCCCGCTGTCCTGCACGCCTGTTTGTAAACACCAACGCACATCACACGGCCATATGACACGCCCACGTGGCCAATCAGAGCTAAGACGTGAGAATAGGAACAGGGCAGACACAACTGAAGTGCGAGACCAGACGCTGAGGACAGAATGTCTGAGTGGAGTGGGAAACATCTGCCCTGCACATCTGTGTGTGCGGCGGGATGAAGCCGCTGGGTTTTCTCAGCACTGGTCCACAGCTGCTCACAGTCCATGTGCCTCACGGTGACCCTTCGGTCAAAAGGTCAAAGCCCGGTTCTGTTGGGTGAAGCCGAGTGCCTCTACTGTAACATTTTTACATTTAAAAATATATACTTTATATGAAAAATTATATGTTGATGAAAATGATATTGCTTTTTTAATTGTAATGCTTTTAAGCACCCCCTAATTCTTTAGACAAAAAATAAAAATTCTTAATAGTTTTTTTTTTTACTTTTCTGGCTAAATTACGCACATTTCCTCTTTTTCTTTATTTAACAAACCTAACTTGTGACTGGTATGACTTCAATGTCGTTATACTTAAAAATAATAATAAAAAAAAAATTATCTATTCTAGCGATCAGAACTACACCTTCCAGAATTCGCTGTCTCTCAGTGAGGCTTTAGACTCCCATGATGCTTTGCACGCCAGACTGAAGCTGACTGAGCTCGGTTTCTGTTAGACGTAAATATTAGAACAGACATTAGAAATGTTGCGGCGCGTCTAATGTTTATTTCTAGTTTATTTTATTGCGCTAATTAAAACTTATTTGCACGTCAGCCTCAGGAACCTGCAATTTTACAATATAATTTTTTTGCTTTTACGTAAAATTCATTCATTTTCCGAACTGCTTTTTTTCCATTTCTGGGTCACGGGAAGCAGGAGACAATCAGTAATTCTGAGTCTGAAAGCGTGACACAGACCTTGGTTTGGTGGCCGAACAATCACAAAACAGAACACACATTCACACTCTCACTCACACTTGAGGGCAATTTTTTCCAGACTGCAATTGTCCTGCATGTTTTTGGACTGTGGGAAGAAACTGGAGACCCTGAGGAAACCAATGCAAGCACCAAGAGAAAGATGTCCGCACAGAAAGAGCCATTTTGTGTTCTTTCTCAACCCTGGGTAACCGTTAAACAAAACTAATACATGACATCAAAACAAACTACAATTTATTCTACTTAATAACTGCTTACTGTCCATTAAAAACTTAAGCAAATCACGTATTTGTGTAAAACAAGAATAAACAAGCTAGGAACATTACAATCACAAGGGGATTCTGGGAAATGTTGTTCAAAAACACCAGAGAAACACAAAGACTGTACACGAATATAAGCACCAGGCTTTTTTTTTTTTTTTTCAAATTTTAGCAGCTCAAAAACTTGCGGAGTGCTTATAATCGCCAATTTCAAATATTGATGTAAATATTTCCCCACGTTTTTGAGCTTCTAAAATTATAAAAAAAGGGCTCTTATATTCACATATTGTTGGTATTATAAATGATAGAATAATAACCTTCAATTTTCAGCATTTCCCAACCTAGAAAGGGTTTAGAATTCAAAACGCTGTATTTTTAGCAGCATATTACTGTTTTTTGGTCACTCACTCTGTGACAATAAAACTGCTATTTATGGTTAAAAAAAGAAACGCGCTTGGCAAGACGTGACACGGGTCAGTTATGTTCTGTTAATGGTTGACCTCTGTTTTACAAATGGGCTGAAACGGGTCTTATTGACCATCTCGCGTCATGTGACATCAACATTACGATGCGCGAACATGCAGCGCCACTCGCCCCCATATCAAAATGTTAAACAACAGGCATTTTGTGTGAGGATTGTCTACGTTGGGTGATTTAAATCTAAAAGGTTAATTTCCGTCACACAGAGCGACTTAAGTGTAATCAGCAAGCAAATCAATCCAAAGCCGTTCGGGGAATAAAAAAAAAAGTCAACCATCTTGTGTCTAACAAGCGCTGTCATAAAAGCCTCTTGGACGCAAACCAATTTGGTCCAGACTTGCTCGGGCCGAAGCCTTCACACTGTGAGAGAGATCTGCAATCAGTAAATGAGTTACAACCTCTTCACATCCTCATTATCAAAGCGTCATCTAAAGCTTCAGCCCACACAGACAACAGCCCATTATCTCTCCACAAGGCCCGGTTTACACCCGTCCAGCCCGCAAACACACATTATCCATCCATCCTCAAACCATTTTCTCAAACGCTTTTCTATTTCTGGGTCGCTGGGAGCTGGAGCCAATCCCAGCAATAGAAAAGATTGGTGACCAATCATAGAGCGGGACACTCTTACTCACACTCCTATGGGCAACTAGTCACACTCCAAATCTGATCACATTATAAAATGTATGTAATACACTTGTATTAAAGGGATATTAGATTGGTATGAAATAATAAAGTAAAAATGTTTTTGTTTTGGGAAAAAAACAGTGGAGGAAAAAAAACTCAAATAGAAGCTAAATAAAATTACAATGTAAATGTTCTTGCACTATTTTCGTCTGAAACTATTAAAGTATGATTATGTACATCACTTCACCACACAAGAGAAATCAGTCTAGAGATTACGTTTGAATAGAGATGCATAAAACCAATCATTTAAATCAAATGTTCTGCGCTGTCTTGAGCAACATTTTACATCACCGTCCTTTTACCCAACATAAAAATTAAAATTCAATACCTTTTTCTAAACTATTTAGAGCAGGACTGTTTATGGCCCATTGTGCCCTGTAGTCATAAATGTACCTGTCAATGGGGGAAAATAAATCAATTGGTTTTAATTACAAACGGTGTAAAACGAGCCAGAAGAAAAGCATTGCGTACACAACCTTCCAACATTGAGTAAAATGTCCGAAGCACACAAACCTGCCGATACAAAGAGGAACGAGATCCAGAAAAAGTCCAGCCAGGTTGTTATCCAGGGGAACAAAAAGCCGTGTATAATTCATAACACGGTGCCTGTCACTTCTTCCTCACACTGAGCTGAAACTTCCCCAACACTATGCATTTTTAAGACTAACCCACTTAAAGCCGCTGTAAAATCCTGACAGTCACGCTGTTCACCCTGACATTTCCTCAGCACCGTGGGGCCAAAACTGACCCGGACACGGTCAATTCACGCCACATTTGAACTGGGCTAAAATTACAACCGGCCTAATACTGGGTCAGATCTGACCTGATATGAACTGCCTTCGTCTCACAGTCGGAATCTAATGGATTTATAGCTATTGGCAAAAGGCAATCTATGCAGAGTCGTGGTAGCCATGTGGCATTTTGCGTTTTCCTTGTCAATTATGCAGATGTGCATGTAATATTGCAGATGTTAAATAGCTATTTTGAAATCAATACATAAAGGTAAAAGATAATTAATACGCACAAACTAAATCCCGAGTTTTCCAGTAGCCAAATACTTAGTGTTGCAACACCAAAGTAGTTAGCTTGATTCCCAGAAAAGGAATGAAGGCAGAGAGAGTGATAGATGGATGGATAAATGAACGGATGTGTGTGCGGGTGTGTGGATGGATATATCGGTGGGTAAATGGGGAGGTGGATGGATGGATAGATAGATGGATGGGTATATGGATGGATGGCTGGGAAGCTGGGTGAAAGGATAAATAAAAGGATGGTTGGATGGATGGATGGATGGACAGATAGATAGGTAGATGGGTGGATGGCTGGGTAGAAGGATGAATGACTGGATGAACAGATGTGTGGGTGGATGAATGGATGAATAGATAGATGATGGATGGATGGATGGATGGATGGATGGATGGCTGGGTAGTTGGGTGGAAGGATGAATGACAGGATGTTTGGACGGACTGATGTATGTGTGGATATATGGAAGGATCGATGGATGATGGATAGATGATGGATGATGGGTGGACAGATAGATGGACATATAGATGGGTAGATGGATGGATGTCTGGGTGGAAGGATGAATGACTGGATGTTTGGATGGACAGATAGATGGATGGAAGGATGGACAGATTGATGGCTAGATGGTTGAACAATGTTGATTTCTCCTTGAGTTGAAAGCAGTTCTGCAGTGTAATGACCAAAACATCTCATCCATATTATGCAGAGCAAACAAGCCAGAGAACAATTTGTGCATTAATGAGACGGTCAGATGGGCTTCTGGGAATTTGGTGAGAGGGCTTGCGAACGCCATGTGGCACTAGTGAATGTGAGAAATATTCATTCTCCATCTCCGTGTCCCACACTCCACTGATGAAGAAGTAGAGGTTGTTTGTCTAAAAGGCGAGCTGACTTCCTCCCATTCTGGCCTTTTCCTGCCGTGTAGCCAGCCACCCAGGCTAAAAATACACCCCGGCCCACCGTAAACCCAAGCCCACCACTCAGGAACGACGTCACCATACGCCCAGGGGAGGGGCGGCAGTGACCACCGCTCCGTCCTTTTGTGAGACGGTCATGAGTGTTATCATGAAGACTCTTCCAGTTCAATAAAGGCAGCTTGTTGTTCTGTTTGCCAGTCGGCGGCTTCTCAACAGGATGTCAAAGTGGATCTGCGTCACGTGACTTCCTCCTTCCCCAGAATACTCTTCAATGAGCTCAAGAAGAAGTAAAAAAAAACCAGCCTGACCTTGATGCGATCAGAAACGGGACCGACAAAACAATCACAAACACATCAAACGGTGAAGTCGATCAACAACTCGGACGCACTCATTTCACACTGGAACAATGGACCGCCCCAATACGCAAGTCTCCTTTGTTCCAAGAGTCCAGATCGGGGGCCGTTAATTCAACACGACTTCCCCGTGCAAACACTCACGCTGGGATTTTTCCCATGCTTCATTACTCCAACCCCCCCCCCTTGTTGTAATTGCAAAGAGAACACAGTCGGGACAATAGGGGTTCCCATCCTGTCCAGGCCGAAATTTACGGGCAGGAATTACTCACACGCATCCCATGGCCATCCCTGCTGTGTCTGCACTGAAGCTTCTGAATTCAGGCCTGGGTTTGGGATCCAGTGAAGCACAAGCTCTGTCTGTGGTTTGCTCATCATAGTAGAAGAGTGAAGCAAGGGGTTTCAGAACGGAAGAGCTTTGCGCAAACATTAGCTCCGTGTACATCTTCAGGTGATTCACACAGACCGGTTACATCATTTATCTTCTTAACTTTTACACTCGTTGTCAACTTCTACGCATTTCGTCCCTTTCTTTTCTTTCAACGGGTGTCGTCTTTCAAGCGTCTTCACCGATCAATGTAGAATTGCCATTTCACTTCTTCATCAATTCATCCGTTCATCCTCAGTTTGACCTTATCAACTTTTATACTCTTTCCTCGTATTCAACTTTGTATTCATAATGCTTTTCCCCATTGACTTTGATTAGGACTCATCGTTCAGCTTTCATCGTCCACCCTCTTTTCAGCGGCTTCTTGTCTCCTCGTTTTATCATGTCGTTTTAACTTTACAAGGGTCTAGAGACTTTCATCTTTAAATGAAATGAAATTTAAATCTGAAATTGGCTTCTATTATATCTCCTGGGTTATCACAATTTACGTTTGGGGTTCACGTAACTCCAATTGGCTTCATTGGATCGATTTTTCCTTTTCCTTGTTTCTACTTGGGTCAACTTTTATCTTTCATAAACCTATTACATACAGAAAAATGTGTCTTCTTTCAAAACATGCCTGGCTTTGAGATATGGCATACGGTTTTAGACTTGCGTGACCAGCTCTCCTGAGTAATCTAGTTTTAATGTTGAGAGGCAAACCAGAGGTGAGGAAATCCTTCAGGGAGCATCTCGACTTCCAGGCGTTTCATTTTTAATCACTACATGTGGCATCAAGAAATAGAGCACAAACAAAAATGGCCGTGTGTACCTTTGATTTGTTGACTTAGAAGTTGCCAAAATAACAATGCACATCCTGGATGATGAATCTTCTGCGGATAGTCCATGGCTACCTTAAAGGACTTTTCTTTTCTCCGTGTGCGCATTGTGTGACATGAGCAGCTGTTTTTTTTTGTCCTCCTTCCTGTTCTTTCAAAAGGGATGCAGAGCATCTTGTTTCGTCTTTTCGGGTCTAAAAATGAACCTGTTAAACACAAACAATGAGCACATTTCCTGCTCAGACAACCCAGTTTGATGCACTGAAATAGTTTGTTTCAGACAATTGGGTGAACGCTAGCAATGAACTTTTGTCTTTTGTGGCTGAAGAGCATCGGATCAGTGGCAACAAGAAAAACAAAAACCACTAAATGATTTCATAAGACGTCAGAGTTTAGATTGAATACTACTAAAATTATTTAAGGTTCCATTTCAATGAATAAAGTGCTATTTATATGGATCGCAAATGCTTTAAAAAAATTGCTGAATTCCAAATCTCCGATTAATAGTCACCACCAAGTATTTATCGGGATCCAACAGGAACTTTTGAAGGGATTCTGTGAAAGGAAACTAGCTGAAAGCTTTGTTTGTTGGTCACTGTTGTTCTGTAATCATGACTAACACATTTCTCCAGGCGGCACATAGACAAAAACACTTCCACAAAACATATCTCTGAAATCAGATGTGATGCGACACGCTAAAGCCTTAAAAGCCACTCATGAGAAGAATCCGTGTAATTGCAACACTTCAATCCATAGATATATAACATGCAGATAGGTCGAATGACTTTTTGTAACTGTGGAAAGCATCCGACAGGAATTAAAGATCGCTTTTAAAACAGGAAATGATACAGGTGTCCTTTCAATAGGTGAAATCTGCTACACCGAGAAGAAACAATGTCTAACAGAACTGAAACAGATCAACAGGTTTCATTCGAATCAGGACACAACGTCAGTTTTATCAGGAATTCAATATTTCCAGCACTTTTTGTACATTTTTTCGGGCAAAATACTTTTCAGAAGATTTTTCAAAATAAACTGTGTGTAAAAGTCTCATCCAACACATTCACAAAGCTGGAAAGTCCACCCAAACCAGAAGAAACGTCAAATACAGTCGTGGAAAATCCATGAGTTGTCAACAAAACTTGCGAGCTGATAATTTTTCAGATCTGTTGGAGTACAATTACGCTGATGTGGAAAAATAAGCAATGGTAAGCACACACACACACACACACACACACACACACACACACACACAGCAGGGCACATACACACACATCAACACTCTGGCGCTATAAATAACCTGCCATTATACGGGAAATAGGAGCTACGGCCCTCAACCGTACTTCAAATAACATTGATAAGAAAAATACGGACATAATTAAACAGCAGATAAAGCTGAACAAGAAAAAAAAAATGCTGAGCAAACAGGAACAAGGTACCTGTAACACAAGAGAACGTGCGCAAACACACAAAACATGCACACACACACGTTTTGACATTTCAACAAAACCAGCAATGCTTTTTGATTCAGTAAAAATTACAACCATGCATGTGCATACATTTTTATGTAAAAAAAATGAAAAAGAAACATATATAGATACATAAAGTAAACATATTGCAAATCATATCAAATACATTTTTTTCATGAAGTTTATACATTTAAACACTTCATTCTTCAGTTCTTCATTCTAAATTATATATACTTGAATAGTATACTTTCTTTTATATTTACTGGTTCTATGCAGGATAAAAAAAAGTCAAACCAGGGCCATTAAATACATTTGCTTGAAAGCCACAAGCAAAAGCTCCGATGTATTAGATCTTAAGCATCATTTTGCTTTATGGAAAAGTTGATGATGAATGACTAATTTTCCTTTAAAGCAGCAGCATAAAACACGGCTAATGAAACCATCTGAAGAGAGTGAGAGCGAGAGAGAGAAAGAGATGGGTGAGAGTGAATGAGTGAGTAAATGGGAGAGACACAGATAAACAGTGAGAGAGAAGAGAGAGAGAGAAATGGGAGAGACAGATTTAAAGACAGAGAGAGAGAGAGAGAGAGAGAGAGAGAGAGAGAGAGAGAGAGAGAGAGAGAGAGAGAGAGAGAGAGAGAGAGAGTGCGACAGACAAAGAGAAAAAGGAAAAGAGATACAGAGAGAAACACAGCAACAGAAAAACAGACACGGAAAGAGAAAAATACTAAGAAAGAGAGCGAGAGGGAGAGAGAAAGAAAGAAAGAAAGAAAGAAAGAAAGAAAGAAAGAGGGAGAGTATGTTTCTAAGAGTTAGTGTGTGTCAGTGAGAGTGAGATTCAGAAAAATGTAGATGTCCTTGGGCCACAATAGTCCCTGTGACTTATGAACAAGAGTTTAAGACACGGCTTCAGTCTGACAATACAACAGCAAAACACAAAAACGAAAGAACGACATCGGTGTGTGTCCATACGTCTCTCCACACACACACACACACACACACACACACACACACACACACACACACACACACACACACAAACACAGGACAAGCAAGATAGACAAAGCAAAAAAGACAAATAGTGTAGTAATGTCAGTACGCACATAAGTACAGTGCAGTGTATATACACACAGTATTGATGAAATATGAAATGTGGACAGATTGACAATTATATGAAAATGCAGTAGAAAAACAGACAAATAGACTTATAGACAAAGCCATACACGTATAGATATAGACATACATAGAGTGATAGTTTGACTTATTGACGAACAACTTAACATAAAAACAGAGAGAGAGAGAGAGAGAGAGAGAGAGAGAGAGAGAGAGAGAGAGAGAGAGAGAGAGAGAGATTCTCATAATGACACCTGTATTACATACAATGTATACTTGAGTAATGTATTGTAGTAGCATACTTACACACTACCGACTTCAATGAACGTGACCATTCACACATTTACCTCACATTCAACATCACTAGCGATAAAGTTTCCGACCCAGTCGAGTCTCGTTCAGGTAGCACGCCGACACGGACAGCACCTCACCGGTGACAGACCCTCCGCGACCCCCGCCAACGATACATCCAAACCGCAGTGACTTTACCTGCGTGTCGCGAAGCTGCGGAAACCTTTGCAAGCTCAAGCCTCGCGCCGAACACAAGAGGAAGAAACTACAAACTGCATTTCAGATGCGCTGCTTCTCTCACAGATCAAAGCGCTCGAGCAACAACAGTGTGGTGTGCAAGAGCGGAGCATGTGACACTGACCCCACACACACACGCACACACGCAGACGCACGCTGCTTCTTTCTCCTCCCCCTTGCTGTCTCCGGGCCCGCCCCTTTAGTTAAGCTCCGCCTCCACTTTCTAATTCACCTTTCCTGCGGCATCTCAGGTTCAGTAACCACGCGCCGAAAAACAACGCGTGTGTTGGTAAAAGCCGACGAGTTGTGTTGAACGTTGAGTAAACTAACGTGTTTTGTTTAAGGCGGCACTTGTTCAGGAAAATTGTCTCCCAATTGGCCAAAGGTGTGTATGTGTGTGTGTGTCCCCGCCTTTTCTGGCACAGAGTTACTGAGATCACGTGACCTAGACATTTAAAGAGGATCAGAAAATGAATAGATAGATTTATTGTTTGATTCATGCTTTATTAAAATAAAAGTGTCAAACATTTGACATACATTCCAAGTAACAACAATAATTTGGATATTGGTTAGTTTTGCTCCATTTTACACACACTACACAGGTTGCTACATAAGTTTTACAAAGGCTACGTGCCTTTTAGATAAGCTACATGGGTTTTACATGGGCTATGTGGGTTTTACCAAAGCTACGTGACTTACATGGGTTTTAAATGGGCTAATTGGGATTTTACAAAGGCTATGTGATTTTTACACGAGCTACATGGGTTAAACACGGGTGATGTAGGTTCCGTGGCTATTACATACCTGGTTTTTACATAGGATATTTGGCTACGTGCCTTTTAGATAAGCTACATGGGTTTTACATGGGCTATGTGGGTTTTTACAAAGGCTACGTGACTTTTACATGGGCAAACATGGGTTTTACAAAAAGTATGTGACTATTACATACCTGGATTTTTCATGGGATATGAGGGTTTTACAAAGGCTACATGACTTTCACATGGACTACATGGGTTTTACATGGGCTATGAGGATTTTACAAAGGCTCTGTGGATTTTACATGGGTTTTACACGGGCTATGTGACTTTTACATGGGGTACACTGGTTTTACACGAGCTATGTCAGTTTTACTGTGGCTACATGGGATTTATTTTAAGTATTTTCAAAAGTTTCTTAGTAATGGTCAAGGAACTCACCTTGCACAGTACTGCAGCCTCACAGCAATCACATCTAATGTCCAGTCGGGGTCTTTCTGTGTAGTGGTTTGCTCTCCTGTGCTTGCTGTGGTTTCTTCTAGGTCTCCGTTTCCCTCGAACATTCTAAATCATGCATGCAAGGAGAATTGGAGTCCGGAAAATTGACAATAAATGTGTGAGTTTGATAATGTGTGGGTCTCCAACTCTGCCCCTAGAGGTAAAAATAAGTCCTGCATTTAAATATTTACCCTTCTTCTTAGTATTAGGCACAACACAATCACACAGAATCTTTCCAGCACACGTAAACCACTGGCCAAAGTTTGAACAGACATTTGAACATAAATTAAATCCACACGTAATCTTGACTCATTAATGCTGCACAAGGTACGTAAATATATAAACCTCTTCAGTGATTTATTTCAAAAGTTTTAATACATTATATGGGTTCGTAAGGCATTCATGTACAATAACAAATATACTTGATCCATTCTTCAACTGAAACAAAAGTGTACAAAACAAAACAAATCCAAAATATATTCCAAATAAATCAAACGGCTGTTTAATAGCAGCTTTGCAACCCGGCAACCGAGTGTGCCAGTTTTTAAAAAGCAGTAAAGGTTTTTGCTTAATTGTTTTTTTTTTCTTCTTCTTTTTTTAAAAACACTATAAGGCACTTCATTTTAATATGTTCTTTTTTTTTTTTAACAAAATAGATTATTTCCGGCAAGAGTGAAGGTCAGGCCTGCTCCACAGGGCAGACAAACGCAGTGGACCCAGACTAATGAAAACTTAATTTACGAAATAAGAAATGACGCTAAAAAGCCGCAAATCTGCCCGTTATATTAGCTTGTCGTCTAGGTAAAAGAAATCAGTCGCCCTGTTTAACGCCATAGGGTTTGTCAATTCGCAATATTTCACTTCTTCATTTCTGATAGCTAATATAAAAAAAAATGAAGGCAACGTTTTCTTTGGACATTATGATATGAGCAGTCCATAATGCAACAGGAATACAACTTTAAAAAGTGTTTTAAGCATCAGGAAACGCCGTCTTTGTTTCAGAGATCTGGTCTTTGGTGTGATGGGCCTCATCGTAGTCCTTCTACAAACCACAAAAACATACAGGTCGATTTGAGACGCCCTAAGCGCGACTTTTCATCTCAGACGAGAGTTTTTTTTTTTCTTCTGTAGTTTGCGTGTTTTATACAGTGCAGGCTCACGGGCCCTTATGAAATGTTTGTGCTTTTATCTGGCGCCCTCTGGTGGTCACTCTCTGCTCGTGCTGGTGGCGTTGTGTCGGTGCGAGACGCAGTGATTGTGCTTGGCCGAGTGAATGAATCCTGGCAGACACTCGCACCGGTAAGATCCTTGCGTGTTGATGCACTTGCCGTTCTTGCATATAGACGTCTTGGAATTCAACTCTGTGCACTCGTTGATATCTGGAAGAGGACAAGACGCGTGTCAGTCACTATTGTTGTACAAATAGAATAGAACAGAATAGAATGCCTTTATTGTCATCGTATCCCAAGGTTACAATGAAATTAGTATTGTAATCAGTTTGGTGACTCCGTATAATAAAATATGGCCAAAAGAAACGGTATAAATATAACACAAGTAATTGTAAGAACACAAGAACACTGCAATTGACAAAAATAAAAATATAGTGTGAGTATAAATAACCGAAAAAGTATTTATTTATACCATTCATAACTATATACATGTGGTGTGTAAGTGACAAATAAAATCAGAATCGGACATTTTTTGAGAAGGCCTGACGAAATTTTAACTAAATAAATTGTCTCTCTAAAGTCTTTGCAAATTCTCAAGAGAATTTTTTTTTGTTATACTATGTTTTATACAATGTATTATTATATTACAGTAAGTTATAATTTTTTGTTTGTTTTATTGTGTTATATGCCGTGTCATTCAATATTTATTACAAATGTATTTACCCAAATTAATTCTTATCAAGACAGTTTCTGTGTAACATTTGTGTCCAAGTACTGCAATAGTATTTTAAATAAATTAAATTAAACCTCTACAATGGGGGTGTGGATGTTTTAGTACGTCAGAAAGAAGAATTAAACATTTTCTGAAGAGGCCACTCACTAAATATCACTAAACAAATTGTCTAAATAAAGTATTTTTTTCTCTCCAGACTTTTATTTTTTTACTGATTGTTTACAGAGTTTTTTTTTTTTTTTTTATAATTTTTTGATTCTCTCTTTCTGTGTCTGTCTTTTTTTTTAAGGCAGAGTTTTTATTGTGTGTTTAACTCTAGTCATTAAATCCAGCCAGCCTATTACACCACCCCAAGAGAAGGACCTACACTCTGATTGGTTGCTGCAGAAACGCATTTCAACTCATTAGCATAAATTATGAAGCGTAAATTATTATCATCATCAATAATTAAAAAATAAAAGTTGGAAAATGTAATGCAAATTAAAATAGAATTTTAATCATTTTAGCCAGCTGTGTGGACCAAAACCAACCCAAACTTCTTCACAACAATCATGGAGTATCAACCAAGTTTAACCTCGATTCTACAACAGTTCAGCTAAAGAAAAAAACGTCTCACCAACGCAGGCCATGCGCGACATGTCGAGAAAATATCCGTCGAAGCAGTCGCACGTGTATCCTTCCTGCACGCGGACACAGCGGCCGTTCTCGCATCCGTTCAGCACGCCGCATTCCTCTGCGCGCAGGCCCTCGAACGCATCATACGGACCTGAAACAGACCAACCAGCCTCGGGAAAACGTCCTTCTCTTCAGCGCAGAACATCTCAGAACATCTCAGGAGGCGGCGTCTGCTCACCTCGCGGTTCCTGATAGTCTTCGTAGAAGGGCAGCGTGCCGTCAGGGTTCAGAGGTCGGGGGTCGTACTCAGAACCGACCTCGTACTCGTGAACCGGACCGGCCACCAGAGCATCTTGACCATAAGGTCGCCGAGGACCACCCGACCCACGGATGTTACACATGGTGGCGTAGTCGGCTGAACGAGGGAGGAAGAAAAGAGTGAATGGAGTGAAAGACTGGCATCAAGAGTGAAAACAACACGTGTGCAGATAGAGAGAGACAGACAGAAAAGAGAGATAGACAGATGTAGGATAGACAGACATTGTGACAGACAGACGGTCTGGCAGATCAGCAAAAAGACAGAGAGACAGACAGACAAAGACAGATAAAATGATGGTCTAACTGACAGACAGATACAAAGAACAGACAGACACACAGAGAGAGAGAAAGAGAGAGAGGGAGATAGATAGATAGACAGACAGACAGACAGACAGACAGACAGACAGACAGACAGACAGACAGACAGAGATAGATAGATAGATAGATAGATAGATAGATAGATAGATAGATAGATAGATAGATAGATAGATAGATAGATAGATAGATAGATAGAGTGAGAGTATGAGAGATAGAGAGAGACAGACAAAAAAAACAGACAGAGATAGATATATAGATAGACAGACAGACAGACAGACAGACAGTTTCTGATTGGAGTGAAAGAGAGGGCGTTGATGTGTGTGTGTCGTACCAGTGTTTTTCTGCGGGCAGAGGGCACAGTCCATGCCCCAGGCCTCACCAAACAGGCAGCAGCACTCGGTGAAGGTGGTCTGCTTGTTAGCTACGGGCTTGGTGCAGGTCAGTCTCTCCGTCACAGTCTCCCAGCAGATGCCTTCATACACTTCCGCTTCTCTCTGCCCTGTGACAACACACAGTGGCCTAGTGGTCAGGAGCTGGACTTGCAACCAGAAGGTCACAGGTTCGAATGTGTGTTTTGAGCAAGACGCTTAATCTACCCGTTAGTGTGTCTTATTACTTCATCGTGTGTGTTAACTAGAGATGTAAAGTAGTCGTTAGAAGTCCGGGGACCAATACCACGGTCTGAGAAATGTCTGTGTTTGAGTGGTGTGTAAGGGGTTAATCTCTTAAAAGTGAATCTTCTAAAGTGAATGAATACTTAAAACAAATGCGGACTGCAAGTTATTCTCAGCGCAATTGTCCAAAGGCTAAGTTTAGTCATTTAACCAAGTATCTAAAATCCCAACACGACAACGAGAACAAAGAGTTCGCTTCTAAACCAACACAACTCACGCTGCAGAAAACTCTTGCTAGAAGAGAGAAATGTGGTTAGTTTATTCGAATATTGTGACACTAAAAAGATTATTAATCTTAATCATTTTAATTAGATTATTAACCTTAATAATGTTATTAGATTATTAATATTAATAAACATTATTAATCCCCCTTGTGCTGTTCAAAGTGGTTTACAACAATATGAAAAACAAATACTTGAGTATATGGTCACAATTTAAATATTTTTATTATTTATATTTATAATATATTTTATACATTATATTTATTCTGTAAAATGTTGCATACAGCATGCTTTTTATTTGAAATTACATGACTAAAGCTGTTACCTGTAAATATAAGTAATGTTTGTATTAAGTACTCTGTATTGATATTGGTATGGGCGAGTACTGAAATGCAAGTACACGTTTTTCAAAAAAGTGGTATTGATGCATCCCTAGTGTATACGCCTAAATGTTTAATTTCTCCGCTGTTGAAAACAATTGACTGATTTCGGCAGCCCTTACTAAAATAATTTAAGCATCAGGCTCAAATACCACATAAGACGTCAAGATGATCAGTGTTAGTATCGAGTATGACTTTTTTTTGTATTAACACAAACTTTCAGCTAGGTGGCAATGTCGCTCCACAAAGCGTTGACTGGAAAACCACGCTAAACTACCGTCAGATGTGGACTTAAATGCATTTTTGCTATTTAATTTAGATAAAGATTCAATTATTTTAACTTATTGACTTGTTTTTTCTTCTCTTCACTCGTTTTTCTTTTCTTCTCATTTTTTTTAAGGCAAAACGTCATATTAAAGATAGATTCCCGATGCAGGGTCATGAAAAGCCCTATTAATGTATTTTGTGGTGTCACTAATCCGAGTCTCTTAATTCAGAAACAACTCTATTAATGAGTTTAGGAAATGAATATGTTCTGCCAGACAAGGAAGATGATACCACACGAATGATTAAAGCGCTTCAAAGCGCTAAAGAACATTCATGATCGCCGTCCTAATATCTTTAACACTGCGTTTAGAGATTTATGAGCTTGAACATTCTAGTAAAAACTGTAGAAACCAGCCAGGAATTGAATCCGTTCTCCCTAAATGTATATGATTAGTTTTGTTTTCCTGGCTGCTGTCGCCTTTCCGCTGCTCACTGTCAGTTCTCTTTGTTTCGCACAGCTCCTTTGAGACAATCTGTTACCATAAAAAGCGCTTCGTAAATAAAATAAAACACACATTTAGTTAGCAATGGACATAAAATATTAAAATGTATCGAATAATGAAATATTAATAGGTGTACTTGCTGACAGTTGAGTTTATTTTTGATTTTGTTTGGACGCCAGTACAGTTATATAGTAAAAAGGACGATAAACTATGATCAGTTGTGATAAAACACGAGAGAGAGAGAGAAAGAGAGACCTTTGAATTCCCTTTTAAATGGTAAACTTTACGCTTAAAATACATTTTGGAAATGCATCTGGGATGAAACATCAAAATTTGTGTGCCAACAGTTCAACGCTCTTCAAAACAATTATGTAAATACAAATATGTGCCAATTTTCAAAGTGTGCCATTTGCAAACGCTGAGTGACAACTGTTTAAGTCACTGGATGTAAATTACCAACTCATAACCCTACAACACGGTGCAATATAGTCCATCCATCCAAATTGCTCTTCTTTTGAGCCAAATTGATCCAAACCCATCCAAATTGTCAACTGCTCTTCCATTTCAGGGTCACAGGGAGCTGGAGCCAATCCCAGCTACTTTGGGTTTTGAAGGCGGGGCAAACACCTTGGTGGCCAACCAATCACAGAGCAGGACACACAAACACACATTGACACTCTCACTCCCATCCGCGAGCAATTTTGTGTCTCCAAACCCCGGAGACCTGGAGGAAACCCACGCCAGCATGAGGTTAACTACAAACTTCCATCAACAAATCTCTGATTTGAGCTGAAAAGTAAGTGGTACCTGCCACAGCTGGAGAAGAGCAGCGGTTGCTGTCGGAAGAGAGGACCAGCGGAGGAGTGCAGAAGCACTGGTACGAGCCGTACGTGTTCATGCATTCACCCTCCAAGCAGTTGGACTCGTTCAGGCATTCATCAATATCTGAAAGAGAGGGAAAAAAAACAAGTTTGGTCTTATCAAACTATTTTATCTTCATTTCTTCTTTTTATAGTATTTCTATTGTTTTTTTAATCGTTTTGGTATTTACTTTTGTACATTTTGGAATAGCATATTTTATCTTAATACCATGTTTTTTTGTATTTCTATTCTATATCTTTTTACTGTATTTCCCCCCTTGCACATTTTGTTGTACCTCCCCCATCCCTATGTTTAAATGCTGGACAGATCAAAAACACATTTCACTACATGTTGTACCACGTATAACTTGCATGTGACAAATAGAATTTGAATTTGAAAATGAAATTCATCCGCAGCAACCGTCAGGCACAGCATCCCTGAGAAAACTACAGTCCATCCGATGCTGAAAGACAAATGGCCCAAGCGTAGTGTGTGAGTGTCTAAAGTAAAAGGACTGTGGTTGGACTAAATATGTGTGTGAGGGTCTCGGCGGGGCGGGCGGGGCCGGGCCTGTGGTCTGGGTTAGTGTGGGCATGTGTGTTTAGGCAGCAAACAGCCTGCGGTGCACCAGAGACCTGCGGCCTGGATCATAATGACCGAGACCTTTGACCCTGAATAACACACACACACACACACACACACACACACACACACACACACACACAGACTTAATCGACCACAAGCCACACACAGCAGGGTTCAAACCATTATTTCAATGCGACTGAAACGGATTGGCGTTACCTTGAGCAGGCTAGTTTTAGCCCACACATTTCAAATTCAAATCAAATTCCAATTTTATTTTGTCACATACATATTATACGTGGTCTGACATGTAGTGAAATGTGTTTTTTTTTTTTTATCGCATTTAAAAATTTGGGATGGGGGAGGGGGATGCATTCGAGGAAATACAATAAAGTGAAGATAAAGAATAGAAATACAATAAAACAGTAAATATAACGATAAAAAATGAAATGTTCATATGAACGCAATCAAATACCGTAAAAAATGATTTACATTACAAAAAAGACTTAGTGATCCAGGAGGTGTTTTGTTAAAGTTTAGTTTTAGCGCATACACACACACACACACACACACACACACACACACACATACACATACACACACCTCTTTGTTATATAGTTACTTCCTCTGGTATTAATAATTACCACGTTGTTATTATTTTTGTATGTTACATTTCAAATAATAGTTGTCTGTCATTCTAATTTCAATGCTTGATCGTCAAGGAACGAGTGACGTAGAGTTAGTGGGAGATAAAGAAAATAAAGTCGTGCTCCGTGTTTTATTTGTAATTTGTAATTTAATTGTAATGGTAATTTATTTGTAATTTTAAACACCATTTAAGATCGAAAAGCACTGAAACGATATTTTATAATAAAACACATTGATTTTAAAAGAAAATGTCATATATTCCATGTAAAATACACTTATGAAAAGATAAAAGTTCACTTAAAAGTAGAAACATGGAAATGCCAAAAAAGGTTGAACGACATCTATTGGATAAAAATAGACCCAAGTCTATTGAAGCTAATGGCTAAAAATAGACCCAAACCTAAACTGTGATACTTAAAAAGTATCTTTACTTAAAAAGTAAAATATTTAAAAACCATTAAGAGATTAATGTGATCACTGAAAAGATATGAAGAAGGTGATTTCAGTGGATACAGATGAAAGGCTCTAGACACATTATGAACCTGAAACAGTTTCTACAATGAAAGATTGTGGACGACGAAAGCTGGACTGTGAATTCCATTCAAATGAAAAAAAAAAAATAGGAAAAAATAGAGACGGAAAAACATAAATAAAAAATAAATAGATTATAAAAGTACAATAAAACAATTAAAATGTATAAAAGCTGAATTAAAAGATTAAACTTTAAAGAAGACTAAATAAAGCATGGCCATACATTTGAATATTGAAACGACGTTCCTTAAAAGACAACTCCCATTGAAAGTCAACGAAAAGTAACCAATGTATGGAGCCAAGCAGACTGACAATAAAACATTATCAATATTGAAGACATGCTGATGAATTATGCGCACACGATGAGACGTAACGATCTTACCGATGCACTGCAGAACGCTCTCATCATAGTAGAGTCCGGCCTTGCAGTAGCACTCGTATCCGCCGTGTGTGTTGAGACAATAGCCGTCCTTGCAGATCTCCGAACCAAAAAGCACACACTCATCCGCGTCTGCGAAACACACAGCCACACGCATCCATATTTAATGGCGGTCGTCATTAAAACTTGGTGGTCTGGCTAAGTGCGGGTGAGGAAATGTCTTTTCCATCCATTGACAGGAAGTGGAACACCAACACACAGCCACCAGCCAAATGAAAAACCACTCTCGTTGCTCAGCTTTCATAAATTAAATCAGTGCAGTAGTAGGTTTCCCCACACTGGGTCATTGAGTTGGTGTTTATATGTGTATGTAGGTGGATGGCTAAGCAAAGCCTGGCCCCAAAAAAACAGGGAGAAATGGCTCAAGGCGTTAAAAAACATCAGTCGAGGCACAAAATGACACACGTTTGTTAGATAGATAGTTATAGAAATACACACGCACCTGTAAATGATTCAGCCAAGCGCTCACTGGGAATCTGGGAATCTCCAGTGGGAATGCTTCCTCGGCCTGCCGGACACATCTGAGAGAACTGATCTAAAGGGAAAATGTAAGATTTCACATTGTCAATCATTATTTTGCCGTTTGTAAATGACAATGCCAATACGTATGCAGATAAAGCTGTTATAAACATTCATGATGCAGATTCATGTCATAACTGAAAAAAAGGCTGTCAATCATAAACCGGACTGGATCAATTTCCTTAACATGTAGTTAATTCTAAAAACATTTGTTAAACGTATTGGATACATTTACTTTATATTAACTGCACAACTGATAACTTACTAGCATTTAAAATTATAATTTTAAACGATTGAATAAATACATAATAATATGAATAACAACGAATCGATTTAATTTATTTACTTTAAACTAAAGTGACAATAATTTGACAATCATCAAAGTGACAGCATTTTTTACTTTAATCCCATTTTTTTACATGATACTGTATACCTAAAATAATTAATTGAATTAACTTGCACATACATTTGTAACTAAATAAATAATTAATAATGATAATAATAATAATAATAATAATAATAGCTTTAAACAGATTTATTGAATGAATGTAGTTTAGGCTAAAGTGACATCATATTACTGAAGCATTGACATTTTAGGCCCAAAAAAATTAAAAAACAAATAGAAACAGAGAAAAATGAATTACGCATCACAAATCCACAATTATAAAATCTTTCTCTCCTTAAAATAGAGAAAAAAAAGACTCTTCGTTTAATCAATTTGATTTTATTTCAATCAATCAATCAATCAATCAATCAATCAATCAATAAAGCATCCAACCAATCAAACAACCAATCAATCAGTCAAAATAATAAAAAAAAAATCCATCTTAACGCTTTAAAACAACTACATTATGTTCATGTTATAAAGTCTTTTTTAATTTTTTATTAAAAAAAACGTCTAATGTCAGGCTTTTGTTTTTTGACAACACTTGTGGGTTCAAGTCCCAGAGGAAAATATTCAGTTTCAAAAATCAGGAAAACGAGCGCTGTATTCATGCTTGAACAATGTTGTAAGTGACGTGTGTGTGGTTGAGTTACCTGTTCCTGGTAATGGGCAGGGATGAACCTCACAGTTGTCCCCCCAGCCGGCCCCCAGCGTGCAGCAGCACTCCTCTTTAGTCATGCTGCTGGCCAGGACGTGCTCACACAGGTTCTCGTCGTTCAGATTGAAGTAGCACTCCTTCCTCTCCACTGGTGTGATCACACAAAACAAAGCACTCCATCACTAGGTCATCTAGTTCATCAAACAAAAAATTTATTTCAGATGTGTCTTCACCACTCTGCTGATCTAAGGCCTGGAGGTCTACCTGAGGTCACAGAATGCAGCCTCCTGATTGGTCTTTAATCAGCCAATAAGAAGCGTGTCTCTCCACTCCACTGCTTGTCTCCTTACACTGGCTACCAGTTGCTGCCCGGATCAAATTCAAAGCTTAAATTCTGACTTCCGGGTTCTTCAGGGAATCTCAACTACTCTCAGCTCCAGAGGTGTCAAGTAACAAAGTAATAACACTTTGTTATATAATACAATAGTAATAACACTTTACTTTGGTACAAATTTGACTTTCTTTTAATTCACTTGAGTAATTATCCCACCTACTTTCAACTTCATACATTTTTATGCAAATAAAATATATTTAAATATACTCCTCACATTACATTTGTATTTAATTACTCCTATCTCATTTCGGTTAGTTTTATTTCCCTGTTGTCATCGATCTATAAAAACATCCAATAGAGGTCATTTTGATGTCATGCGTCTTAACTGTGACGTTTTTTACCATTACAATACTAGTCATCATATTTTACACTGAATCACATGGTAATGCTTAGTAGCGCACATAAATGGTTCTTTAATGTGTATTGTAATAAAATGCATTATTTTTCAATGCACTCACATACAACATTTTGCTATAACAATATAGTCATATAAAGGCATTTTTTCCTTGCAATACTTTTTTACTTCAAGCAGTTTCGCCAGCACTAGCACCAGTACTTTTACTCAGGTAAAAAGTTGAACAGATACTTTTACTTCCACAGAAGTATTTTTCAACTCTAGTATTTATACTTCCACATAAGTAACGGATGTGAGTACTTTTGACAGCACTCCCCAGCTCCAACTTTATTCTTCATTACGCCTTTTATGAACATAAAAAGGACTTAGTAGTTCCTCAGTGTGATGCAGCCATACACACACAATACTAATAGCCGTGGACATTTTCCCATCATGAAAAATAAAAATGACCACTTCAGAAGACGACAAGGGTTTCATGGGTAGATTTGGATTAAATTGGACTGATGAAAATCCTTTTCTCAAAGAGTTGGCCAAGATCTGAAGGAAGTGCTTCCTGTCACATGATTGGCAGAGCTTCTGTTGAGATAATCCCTCCCCCGTTTCCCAGCCCTCTATTTCTCCCTCCTTTAACCCCCAACACCAATTATCCCCTCCGTTTCTTTCTAGTTCTATCTTTTCCACTCTTCTATTTCTCCTTGTCCTTTCTATGTCTCTTTCGCTACATTCCCGCCCCTCTAATTCCGGTTACTTTCAACCCCCATGTCTCTATCTCTCCCTTTAGCTCTTAATTCTCCCTTTTTGCCACTCTTCTGTTTCTCCATTCATTTTTCTCTATACTTTCCCACCCCTCTATTTCTCCTTACTTTCACACTCTTAAAACTCTCCATTTCTCTCCGTCTTTCTACTTTCCCACCCTTCTATTTCTCCCTCTTCTTTCTCCACATTGTCCCTCCATTTCTCTCTCTATCTTTCCCACTCTTCTATTTCGCAATCCATGTCTCTGTTGCTACTTTCCCACCCCTCTATCACCTTTCACCCCATCTTTAGTTTCCTTTCTCTCTATACAGCTCCACAGTAGCTTTCCCACTCTTCTATTTCTCCTCATCGTCCCCATCTCTCTACTACTACCTCAATTTCCCTCTCACCCAATCTCTCTATTGCTATATGTCCTATACAGGGGGTATATTCCAACCTTTCTCTGCATCTATACATCTCTCTCTCTCTCTCTCTCTCTCTCTCTCTCTCTCTCTCTTGCTCTCCATGTTTTCCATCATTTTCATTATTTCCTTAAATTCTCTCTATTTTTATATCTATCCCATTCTTCATTTTCTCCCTTTCATTTCTCTCTCACCTCACTCACCTGTCGTTTACCTGCTCTGCTTTCTCCCTTCCCTGTATATTTCCCTCATTATCTTTCTTCTCTCTCTCTCTCTCTCTCTCTCTCTCTCTCTCTCTCTCTCTCTCACACACACACACACACACACGCACACACGGATTCCATTATAGTAATTCACCATGTTCTTCTGGTGTATCACTGGGAAAGAACCGTTATTCCAACATTCAGTCCTGGTTTGCGCTCGTATTCATCATTTCATGAGGATTTAACAAATGACATTGTGTTAAAGCAGCTCATATTTATTAACCCCCGAGGAATGTAGATTTACAGAGTAATGTGCTGTGCCACGTGCATTAAGATGAATGTGTCGCCCTTCTCTCTTAGCGGAAGATGCTCAGGTTCAGGAGAAACTACTTACGGCTTCAAAAGGAATCATCGCTCAGCCAACAGCGAACGCCATCTGTAAAGCTTGAAAGCGAACCGGACTTAAACAATGATATCTCATTCTGATGGGTCTCGGCGTGTATATCTCCTTATTGCTCTTTTATCGTGGCGTGGGAGCTTCTTTGGGGACGTTTTGGCTCTTATGGTGCTTTGGTCCCTGTGTAATTCTCCGACTGAATCTCATTTCTCTTCTGCCAGATCTTTTACAACCTCCATTCATCACACATCGCCTCCCTTTTTTCTACTGGGTATCGGACTCTGATGATAGGAAGTTAATGTCCTTTCGTACTCAAGAATCTCGATGAATGAGACACAATGGAGAGCAACAGAATCTCTACGCGTACACGATGTGGTTCGACTTTGTCAAAGCAAAAGACGCTGTCCTGATAAACGCCCCTCGTGGCGTCACTGATTGTGTTATACATGTATTTAAATGATAAATAATCAAACCAATCAAAATACACTTATACAGCACATTTCTACATAGGTGCTGTGCAGGTTAGGAAACAGTAATCAAACATAAGGAAGAATGAGAAAAACTCATAATAAAAAGCGAAAGCATTGCAAATAGAGTACATTAAAAAAATAGCATTAAATTAAGTTTAATGAAAGCAAGTGTGTTTTGAGTCTGGATCTGAAGATAGTGACGGGAGGAGCAGATTAAATGTGTTGGTGTGCGTGTGTGTGAAGGTTATTCCACATTTTCAACCAACAACAGTGAAGGGACGATCTTTGAGTAGCCCTTGACCACTAGATTGTGAAGCTCTTACAATGAATAAAAGGTACTATATAAAATAAAATAAAAATATATAAAGGTGTGCGGAACAAAAAGTTCTGACAAAAAGTGAGATGCTTGGTTGTCAAGTGCTTTAAATTCAAGTACAAGTTCAAATTCTGAGCCTTTATAAGGTGGATTGGTCCGGTATTTAACTGGTAACCAATGAAAATTGAAAATAAATGAAAAGTCTAAACTGATAAAAACATGAATTTTCTACTGTTGACTTGCTTATTGCTTGTTAAGCCTATTGCAAAATGAAAGTCAAGATTTCTACCACAGTTCGATACAAAAGGGGATAAAAATATAAATCTAACGTTCTTAGAATGCCTTTAATGTCATTGTATCACAGGGTTACAATGAAATTAGTATTGCTACGGTAAATGCTACGATGAGATAACGGTAAAATATACACAATGAATAACCAAAATAAATATTGTTTTACACTACAATATATTAAAATATGGTCCAAAATATGGTGAAGACCATGACTTCAATCTTACCTTTATTAATTTATATTTAATAAGATGAAAGTTATGGTTTTGGACTGAATTGTGGATGTTGACACCATCTTTAGGCATTTTAAAAATATGTTTGTAGTGTAGGTGTAGTAATACACACCTGGAGCTGTAGAGACGCATTTGCCTGACATGGAGTCGTACTCTTGGTTCCCGCCGGGACACAGACACAGGAAGCTTCCTTCACGGTTCTCACATCGGGCTTCACCGCACATGTTGTTCAGCAGCTCACACTCATTCACATCTGCAATCAGCAGAAATCTTTACTTTATTCAGTGAAATTAAACCTTTGAATCTAATGTGTGGCTAAAACGTCAGATTGTCATGGGTGTTGGAGGATGTGTGGTGAAGATGCCAGGATGGAGCGTTTGGTTGCCAGTGTTTGTGTGTGTGTGTGTGTGTGTTGTCGTCTTTTGTAAAATGTCCTTGAGGGTCTCAAAAGGCGGAAAATAAATTCAATGATTTATTATTATTGTGTTGTTGGGTCTGTCGTAGCACATTTTGGAACCAGGTGTTTCTCTTTTAAAAATTTGATAAGATACCGAATTTGGAATTTTCTATACTTGTCAATTAAAAGTCTGACGAAAAATCTGTTTGTAATGAACGAAAACAAAAAGTTTCACTTTTTGAATGAGTTTAGTGAAATAAATGAACTTTTTGATGATATTCTTGATATGCTGTCGATTTACAAGCTTTGTGACTTAAAACTTTACGACATTACGACCATCTGGTCGAAAGGCAAGTGCGAATGATGCTCTTTTGCGACAACATCAGCAGACTCGCCATTCCTGCAGCACTCCATCACTCATTAAAGGAGAAAGAGAACGACTGTGATCGTACAAGAGAATGAGCAGAAAAAGTCAAAAGCATAGAATAGATGAACTATTACGATGCTGAAAATACATGATTTTGAAACATTTACAATATTGAGACAAAGAGTTAAATGCATATAGCAATTTATCACAGGCAACTCATGATCAGATTATTTTACGATCATGAACTAAGAAGTCATGAACTTTACTTTTAAAATATAGCAGTATGTTAAAACGTACAATCCTCAGCTTTAGGTATTTGACACAGCATCTTCATATTATATCATTCTATTTTTTTTTTCATAAAATAATATAAAAAAAATGATGAAAACTTTCTTTGGTACCTGTTTATAATATACATCGCATGAATATTAATAATCTAAAGCTAAAATAAAACAACATTTTTATTTAAATTTTAAAATACATTTAATTTAAAAAAAATTTAATTTTAAAATAATTTAAAATACACTGCACATAAACAAAATGTGCAATTCCACAAAATAAAATGTTGAATTTGAGATATTAAAAAAACTGCAATTGACAATCTGCCGTAACAAACCCACAGATATTGATACTAAAATGGAACTGCAAAACAATGACAAACTGCGCGCGCTGCCCACCTCGGTAAATAAAACAGCCCCTTCTTCCTACCCGTGATTCTGACAGGTTGAATTTATGATGAACAAAGCAGGAGTATAATGCAATTGTCCGCTTCCTTCACACATCTGCGACTCTCATCGGAGCGTTTTTATCAATCATCTCTTTCAGCAGCACATACAAAGGGACACAATAAATCAAGCGGTGTGGAGACCCTTATGTGCAATTGACTCGGAATGCTCAAATGGAGTCATCCTGCTGACACACACACACACACACACTCCACTGCCTTTCCGTGATGGTGGGCCAGATCCTCAATGAGGCTGAAAGTGTTAAGCGTGGTCTGGAGTCGGCAGCAGTGAGGGTGCTGCACCACTGGGGAACCATAAAAGTTGGGAAAGAATGTCGGTGCCAAGCGAACAATGTAAAAGACAGATATGGGCCTCATAAGAGCGGAGATATGGCTTAATACGGTTTAATGCAGACTTTTACAGGCTCTCGGACGGTTTCCTGGTGCATGTGCGCAAGCTTTAACCAAAGGTGTAAAGAGTATGTGAAAACCATCCTTGAGTACAAGTACGGATACCTTACTGTACAAATTACTACATTACAAGTTACCAATTCCTAGAAGACTGGAGTAAAAGTCGTAAAGTATCCAATTTTAAAATATTTTAGGCATTTTACTCATACTGAATTTAGGCTAATAAACACAAGAAATGTGAAAGACAAGAAACTCTTTATCTATGAGGGGTTTTCCCCTAATTTAAACACTAAATGTAACACCTCAATGTTTCAAAATGGCAGAATATACAGATAAAAAAATAATAAAAAGTCACTCTCAGTGAAATTCAAATGAGCAAAAAAGTTAAGTAAAGTAATGAAGTACATTTACTCAAGTACTTTACACCAGTGGCTTTAATGATGAATCTGGATGATTCTAGGAACCTCCACAGTTTGCAGCAGTTGATTCAGAATCATGGTTATACTTTGTCTGCAGTGTTGACATATTTGACAGTTGGTTTTTATACTATGACGAACAAAACAGGCTAAAAAGAAAACGTGTTTAGTGGGGAACGCGTGGACAGAGAAGAATGGCCAGAGGAGGATGGAGGAGAGCGGGCTGAGATGAGGAATGCGTGGTGTGTGTGTTCACCATGTGCTCCTGCTGCTGGAAATTAGAACTGATGGAGGTTGTTTGTGGCCAGTTACGTAAGGCCTCAAGACAAACAACCTCTGTGTAGTGACTGCAGGACTGGCTGAACATCCAGCAGACTGTTTGTTTTCTAGTGAAGCTATTACAGTTTATCTGTCTCCAACTAAGTGATGGATAAAATCTAGACAACAAGGTAAAAAGCTCCATAACACACAACAAAACAATACCAAATAAAGTAAATGTAGCAAAGAAAGACCTGTTTGAAAATGTGTATTCAATAAAACAGGAAACCTATTAGTCTTTGATTATGACTAGAATTCTAATAGATTATGATTAGTAATATGTAGAAATATAGATTTAAATCTATTGTACTTTAAATTGATATGAAATCTATGAAATCTATATCATATCAAGTGTAAACTTAGTATGTATATATATATAGTGTATATATACATACAGTATACTTACATATTTCTTGGTCAAAACTTAAATACCCCAAAGCTGCTTTAATCTACGGTTACTTTATTGCCTAAACATTTACACTGTACTTTATATTATGGTCTAACTGTACATACAAATGTGGTTTACAAAAATAGTAAGCAAGAAACACCAGGCCATAAAATTACACATGGCTTTGTCACTTTAATGTGCGTTGGCTTTGTATTAATGTGTATTTGGTGGCCACTGATGTGTTTTAAACATTACCAGGGTCTTTGCCTTCCACTTTCAGACTGGATGAAACTATACACTCCCATCAATCATGGCTTTAGCAAAGCGTCTGCCATCGGTTTTTTAATGCTGTCTGGGAGGAAGTGGCAAAAAAATACCCTTCAGGGTTTAAAGCCCGACTAAGGTTTACCTGCTGTGGTTTTCACAAACGCACATCGGTTTACGGTGTGTGTGAAAGCAACAATAGCCCGCAGTACTTTTAACTTTCCCGAGTGTATAAGGGAACATTCCTTGTTAAATGGAAACCAACAGAGGATTATCCTCCACCATTCATTCAGGTATCGATGCTAAAAAAATAAAAGCAGAGACTTGAGAGGGAACAAAACGTACCGACACAGCCCTTCCCGTCCTGAGCGTCTCTGAATCCAGGGTCGCACTGGCAGCTGAAGGAGCCGATTGTGTTCTGACAAGTACCGTGACGTCCGCAGGTATTCTCATTCAGGGAACATTCATCCACGTCTACAACAGAGTGGAAAGATTGAAGATGTTAGAGATTTTTGTGTGATGTAAGTGCTGAAAAAAGACCAGGAATTTGCATTAAATGATTAGTTTTGGACATTTTTCACCAACGTGTTTCACAAGCCACCAAATTCCAGATTCCGGGTCTTAAGTTGGGCAATTTTAAAGCTTGAAAAAAAAAAAAATCTTTAGAGCGACGAACTGAGCTACAAGGCGATTGAAATACACTGAATGGGCTACAGAAAAAAAATAAACGCTTTAACTTAGCAACTAATTACGTTATAAAGGTTAGGACAAGATATGGTGCCATTAGGTTAGGATGTGTTAGGGTCAGGTTATGGTAGGGTAGAGTTAGGGTTAGTTCAAGTTCAAGTTCAGAGCATTTGTAAGGCGCTTTTCACAGTTTTAACTCTAAGTCTGTTAACTGTTAGGCTTGGGTTTAGATTAGGGATAGGTTTAAGTTTGGATAGGTTGAGTGTTTGGTCAAGGCTAGGTGTTATGGTAGGGTTAGATTATGGCAGGATTTAGGGTTTGGTTAGGGTATGAGTATGCATGATGGGTAGGGTTAAGGTAGAGTTGGGTTATGGTAGGGCTAGGCTAGATTAGGGCTAGTATTAGAGTACTTAGAAAAGGTGAGGATAGTATTAGGTTAGACCAGGGGTAGGGTTAGGTTATGGCAGGGGTATGGGTAAGAGGTAGGGTGGGGTAAGGTTAGATTAGAGGTAGGGTTAGGTTATGGCAGGGGTATGGATAAGGGGTAGG
>CM051497.1:26543548-26555749 GCA_028031935.1 Paedocypris micromegethes | reverse complement strand
GATTAGAGGTAGGGTTAGGTTATGGCAGGGGTATGGGTAAGAGGTAGGGTGGGGTAAGGTTAGATTAGAGGTAGGGTTAGGTTATGGCAGGGGTATGGGTAAGAGGTAGGGTGGGGTAAGGTTAGATTAGAGGTAGGGTTAGGTTATGGAAGGGGTATGGATAAGGGGTAGGGTGGGGTAAGGTTAGATTAGAGGTAGGGTTAGGTTATGGAAGGGGTATGGATAAGGGGTAGGCTGGGGTAAGGTTAGATTAGAGGTAGGGTTAGGTTATGGCAGGGGTATGGATAAGGGGTAGGCTGGGGTAAGGTTAGATTATGGGTAGACGTTAAAGTTAGGGTATGGGTAGGGTCAGGTTAAGGAGTGGTGTTATGGTAGGGTTAGGGGTCATGACAGTGTTAGACGGGGTTAGGGTTGGCTAGTTACCTAACCAAGCTAGTTAAAACTGCTAGTTTACAGCCGTAAGAGATTTGCCATTCAAGTCACCGCCTCCTTCAATATCTGACCAACAGCACAGCTCATCAACACAAAACAACCAATCGCTAATCAGCTGCTGAATGCAAGGAGAAATGAATTGCCCTGGAATCACATTTCACTCTGGCACGTCTGACTGGTCAGTTCTAGGAGCAAGTCAACTACACAATGGCATTGATACGTGCCTTCAGTGTTTGTACAGGTACCACTCACACATGCTGTCATCCACACATCCATTCACGTCTGAAAAAATCATGCACGCACTTTTGGAGAGCCATTTCATTGCAATTCATTTCTCTTTGTCTAGACATCCAGCTCAAATGGTTCCTTTCCCTCCTTTTTACTGCTGGATGGGGCATTTAAAACAACTCTGGCACCTCACTAGGCTCGGGGAACACTTGTCTTACCCCAGGAAAAATAACACTGGCTCATGTGAGAAACCCATTAGACACACAATCCTTTGCTTTCTCGCACTCTCTCTAGTCCTGCCAAACATTTTTTTGACGAAGCAGCAGATTAATTTTTGTCTAAACATTAGATAAATATCAGCACAGAACCATTAGGAACCACGGCGGGAGTTTATAGCCGAACGTACCCTCGCAGCCGGCCGCATCCCGTGTGGGCACGAAGCCAGCCTCACACACACAGAGGAACGAACCTTCCGTGTTCAGACACGTCCCGTTCGGGAGGCACAATTGGGTCTCATCCTCACACTCGTCAACATCTAGAAGAAAGACAGAGCCATTGAGTTTTATGCTAGCTACAGTAAACCCCGGATAAAAAAATCCTGAAAATGTGTTAGAAGATATACAACTAAATGGAATTTGTGAACTCATTGGGGACAAAAAAACAAAAACAAAGGTTAAATAATAGAACGTTTTAGAAATAAATCTTTTGTTTATGATCACTGTTTGTAATTTTTCAAGCACTTTACGTGAAAACCTTTACAAAAAATTAGACACAAGGAAATTAAACTATACCAAACTATATAATCTCCAAACTATACATGGAAGAAAACATAACGTGTTTTTACAAATATTTTTGTGAAGGTCATTAAAGGTCATTATGTATAATGACTCACATTTCTGTTGCTGAAAGTTTTCATTATTTAGTTGATAGTGATTAGATAGTGTTAGTGATTTTAACTAATCAATTTAAGAATTATCAGCAGTACAAATACTAGTTTACTAATTTATTTTCCTTTAATTTACCAACATTAGTAGGACATAAAAACAGGTATAAATCACTTAGTTTGAGTTGTATTGGAACACTTGAGAACTGTAGAAAAACTGATTTGAACCAACTTTAAATGAAATTAATTGTATTTAACCATATTAATATAACTCATTCCAGTTCACTAACAAACACTTTCATTTGTCAAAAAAAAAAAAAAAAACAACAAAACATGTTAATTTAAACATAATTATAGAGCTAATTGTTACCATCATATCACGTACAGTATTCTATACCCAAACTTAACAGTTTTTGCCTATTTTGAATTTATTAAACAAAATAATTCAGTGGCTCAAAGCTACGGTTGTGGAAAATGCACTTTCCTTTTCTCACATGTTCATTTGTGCATGCTGTACGTTCTCACCCTGACAGCTGGTGCCATTGACTTGTCGATATCCCTGTTGGCAGTGGCACCGGTACGAGCCCATGATGTTAATGCAGCGACCCACGCCATTGCAAGTGTGAGGCGTCATCAAACATTCATCCACATCTGAAAACACCAGAACAGTCAATGTCACACGAACAATCACAGACCCTCATGTATGACCGGCTAATTAGTCCAGTACCTTCACACTGGTCCCCAGTAGAAGAACGTACGAACCCAGTCTCGCAGCGGCAGACAAACGAACCTTCCGTGTTCTGACAGTGACCTCGCATGCAAACATTGTCATCCAGGCATTCGTCGATATCTGTGGGAAATGAGAAGTTGCAATTTGATTAGCTACTGTTTTAGTTGCTCAGTCGCAACATTAGTCCTTGTCAGGACAAAGAGAGATCAAAAGTAACATTAAGTTCATAATTTGACAAGCCTAGTTGCTACATTAATACACATTAATACATAGTTAATAAATACTACTATAAAAGCTTTATTCATGCTCTGAAAGCATCTATTATTCTAAAAGCAACATTCTTATCTTAAGCGAGAACACTTTATTCCTTGTTCAACATTTATTAATGAGATTTTAAGGACCGGTTGCTACTGAACAGAAAAAGCAATCTACCTATTAGTAGCTTAAAAATACTACAATAAAGGCTTTTAATAATGGTATTTTCGCACTTAATTAAGAATAATCTATAAATGAAGCTTATTCTGACAAAATTCTGACACTTGATTCACTCAGATTCCCGTTTTATACTTGAGTAATTCAGGTAGTTTAAAAAAAAAACTGTTTAGCTGTCGAATAACATTCTTATCTTAAGCGAGAACTCTTTATTCCTTGTTCAACATTTATTTTGAATGTTGAATAGAGAAAGCAATCTACCAGCACCCTGATTTACACACAACAACACACACCATATGACAAATGAAGATCATGAACTGATTTTGAACTGAATTCAGACAGGATACCTCGGCAGGCCTTGCGGTCAGCAGTGAGCAAGAAGCCTTCCTCACACGTGCAGGTGAAATAGCCTTCCAAATTGGTGCACTGACCATGAACACACACTCCCACATCCAGACACTCGTTTACATCTGCACAGAGAAGGTCACACACACAAAAGGTCTTAGTCAACAGAACATTCATCCATCTACTTCCTGAACCACTACAACTACAATTTGAAAGATGTGACGGATACATTTTCTTACCTACACATTGACCATTCCTTCCTTCAAACCCATCGGGACATGGAGAGCAAATGAAAGAGCCAAGAGTGTTGTAGCAAAGACGGGATGGGCAGACTCTTGTGTCCAGACATTCGTCAACATCTATTGGGCGGAGGAGAGAAAGCGACACGATGATAAAAGGTCCGTTGGGATTCATGAAGGATGTTAAGGTTCATATGGACATCACAGTACTTTGTTTTAATTCTGACGGATCCAAAAACGAATGTTATTGGTGTCTCGCTGCGAGAAGAACGGGAAACCATTTAGCCAGTTGAAGAAAGCTCATTTTTCTCAATCTCTTCACTACGCCGCCACCTCTCGAAAAACATCTTAACCAGAGTTAAAACAAAGGCATGATGTACGAGGACACCTCTCCGCCACATGCTGAGCCATCCGTTCTCCTTCATTACTGCTTCCAAAAGCTGCCAAAGACACTTCATCTCGACAACCAACGGATGTGTTACATTAATAGGATGCGAGTGGAAAAAAAACTCGCACTCCACCACTGCCGAAGCGCATTGTTCTTGTGATTCCCAGGATCGCTGCCTTTACAAGGATTAGCTATACTTGTACATATGCGTTATACTGTTATTTATAAAATAAGCAAAGATGGAGCCTAATGGAGTTGAATCAGGTGCGGTGGGCATGTAAAGCTCAGTAACGCATTTCCAAATCTGGCCCGGGATCCAAAGAAAGTGGCCAACTAAAACTAAACCTGTCTGCGAGAGTGATGGACAAGCTGAAAATGAAAGCGGAGGTTTCTACTGAAAAATAACCATCATTAGCAAAAAAAAAGAGAGTAAATAACCGTTATTAGCCTAGATTAATATTTGCAATGAGCACCAGACTTTACAAAGCTCCGTTTGCACAAAGATGGCACACCCAATTCCACAAGTATAAGGTTGACAATTTAAGGTGGGAGATGTTTTAAAAATGGCCAATTATTTCTAAACAGTTAACCAGAAAGCCCAGGACTGGCCATATCACTTTATTTGTATAATGCATGGGCATTAAACACCGTCTGGCCTTTAAATACTGTCTGCTAGAAGCTGGGTCTGCAAACTACTGACCCGTCTGGTGAGTCTCGGAATGGAGCGAAATCTCCTTTAGATCAGAAACAGAGATGTCTGGTACTCTGGTTTTCGTAATATTGCAGGACACCTCTGCACATTTCCTGATCTGCGACTGGGTAAAGAGTCTGATAATACTCCTTCCTTCACAAACTGAGTGTGCCACAAGGCAAGGAGGTGGATTTCCTTGCGTCTGCTAACCCTATAAACCAGTTAATGACAGACACAGACAGGATGTGTTCGGAGTTGAGAATGAGACAGAACCGTCTCTGTATTTAGGCGACCACATTGTGGTTCGGGACCAAACGCGTATGTCACATGGGTGCAGATCCCTCGGATTATCACGAGAGCCAAGAAAGCAGCGACGATGACAAATAATGGCCATCACGAGTAAAAATTAGCTAATCGATGCCCAAACAAAGACTGCAGTCAATTGAACGTCGTATGCTACAATAAACCATGCAGTTTATTCCCGTTATTTAGATCAGACCAATCAGGAAAGACGCTTCACTGGGCCAAAACACATTTTATTTTGGTACATGAGCCTAATACTGGTCCCTTATTGGGACAAAATTCTCCTTAATAGGGACAAGTTGTGGTCCAATGGTAGGGGACATGGACTGCAACCCCACTTGTGTCTAGACTTCTGGCAAGAGCTTCACGGCCCATCCTCTGATTGGCTGGTGAGAATGTGATTGGCAGCTGCTTGACCAGATATTTAATATTTATGGCACTAGTTTGATTCCATAGTTTTAAACTGTGTGGTTTTCAAATGTGTAATTTTCAACACTGTGAGGTGTTCAACTCTGTGTAGTGTTTAACACCAAGTAGTAATCAACTCTTTGAAGTGTTCAACTTTGTCCAATTTTTAACTCTGTGTAGTATTCAACTCTTTGAAGTGTTCTACTTTGTATATTTTTCAACTCTTTGAAGTGTTCTACTTTGTATAATTTTCAACTCTGTGTAGCATTCAGCTCTTTGAAGTGTTCAACTTTGTATTGTTTTCAACTCTTTGATGTGTTAAATTTAGTGTGAGATACTGTGTGGTGTTCATACAGGTGTGTATATACGTGTTCTGTATAGTTTGTTATTTTGTTGTACACAGGACATGTCGGCTTAATCATGCCAGCTGGTTTATGACCAGAAAGATCCAGACCCGATGTGTTCACTGGAATCGACTGTAATGAATTGCTTGAGAATAAAGTGGGAGTGAACCATGAGGTATGAGGTGTTTGACAGTGGCAGCCTGACTCAGTTTTGTTGTGTACACGAGTGTGTTTATGTGATGCGGGGTGTTGTAAATACCAGAGCAGCTTGTGCCCTCCTCATTAGGCATGAAGCCAAGCTCACACGCACACAGGAATCCGCCTGGAGTGTTCTGACAGCGGCCATTAGAACACAAACCCGGGCTTTCTGCACACTCGTCCACATCTGTCAAAAATAATCATCAAGTAATCAATGCTTGAAAAACGATGCCTCCACCAGCCGTAAACACATAGCGTAAAGGAACAAGAGTGTGTTTTTGTAACATCCTGTCGTCTATGAAGTCTAAATCCCGTGTTTTATTTATAAAAGACAGATTTATGCTCTTTCCCATGAATCATCAGTCTTTAGGGACTAGAGCAGGGGTGGGCAAACTTTTTGATTCGCGGGCCACATTGGGTTCTAACAATTGACAAAGGGGCCGGACCGAGCATCCTGATCAAGCGGCTGTCAATCACATACTCACTAGCCAATCAGAGTAAGGGCCGCTTCTATGTGATGCTAGTGCCAGAAGTCCAAACGAAAAAATTTAAACGGACGGAAAAATCTGATGCGAAAAAAAATTTCAAACCAAAACGTAAAGATCTTTGTTTGTTTCTTAAAAGTTTACGTTTGATATTTTTGACATCTTATTCCATAGACTGACCGTATAAAAGTAAATGCTTTAGTATTAAAAAATAATGTCTTTTACCTACATTTTGTGTTAATGGTTCCGCTTTTTAAGATGTGTTATAGAAAAGAAAAGAAAAAAAAACTTCATAACAGATTAACTGGATGTACATAATTTTTAAAGCATTAACGGGCTTAAAGCCGGATTAAAGCATTTAACGGGCCGCATGTGGCCCCCGAGCCGTAGTTTGCCCACCCCTAGACTAGAGTGTGTACACAGAGAGTGACCTTTGACCTCTTACCTATACAGGTGGTGCCCTCTCTGTCTGTCCTGTAGCCCGCGTCACAGATGCAGATGTAGCTGTCAGGGGTGTTGTAGCAGATTCCTGGACCGCAGATATCCGGCTTGACATGACACTCATCCACCTCTAAAACAGGAAATGGAACAAACATTGGACCAAATATATTCAATTCAAATTTTACACACCCTACAGTAACTTGCTACATCTCAATTTATCTGCAGATCACTTTCTTTGTCTCTGTGCATCTATTCATCCCTCACTCCATCGATCTAAACATTGCTGCCTCTCCCCCGTCTCCATATTTACCCTATCTATCCATCCATCCATCCATCCATCCATCCATCCATCCATCCCTCTTTTTCTATCTACCCCACCCCCCTTTCGTAAATGGTCATGTCCCATTGTGTCCCTATGTGGATGGATCTATCTATCTATCTATCTATCTATCTATCTATCTATCTATCTATCTATCTATCTATCTATCTATCCATCCATCCATCCATCCATCCATCCATCCATCCATCCATCCATCCATCCATCCATCCCTCCATCTCTATCTATTTTTTTTAATGTCGTGTGCCAATGTGTCTCAATCAACAGGATTCAACTCTATATGCCAATCTTTAGTTCTTTGCTTTCTGGTAAATCTATACTGGTATTAACATTGACAGAAAGGCAGGAAGAAGGATTGAGAGAGAGGCAAAAAGAGAAGGCAAAAGGAGTGCCAAGTATAATCTTAGAAAATGCTAAAAATAATTCCGGTCACTTCAATTTTAGTCTTAGTTGTTGTGGGTTCCTTTGACCTACAGTGGTGTAAAAGATCTAGAATGCTTCCAGGAAATTGAATACGTACCTCAACTAAACTTAGCAAGGAGATAAATATACAGTAGCCAAAAATATAATTACGTTACCATGCGCAGGAACTGTATAAATATTGATGCTTATTGAGCAAGTGAACGTAAAATATTTCAGGGTATTTATTTAGTACAGTTTATCATTATCATTATACTGATCATTATATACTATATATACACATATAGTTGCACAATAAAAAAAATTATATTTTTGCCCAGATGTAGACGCTAAGTTCTCCATCTGTCTGGCCTTCTTGGTCTTGTCACGTCTGGTGTTTCTTATCGAGAGGAGAAAGACCCGTTTGCGAAGACGTTGCTTTTATTAGAGGAAATAAAACTAATGGAAACTCTGTTAAAAAGATTTGACAGAGAAACAGCCCGAAAAAATATTAAGACTTCTCAGAATTGTGAATTATAGAGTCATAACCATAAAGTCACATTTAACAATGTCAAATGAGTTTACTGAGGAGTTCTTTCTGTCTCAGGTACCACTTAAACACAAAGCACCCCTCATATTGCAGAAGATCTCTACTTGCTACAATTAAAGATTAATTGAGATTAATCTCAATTAATAACAAATATTCTGTCCAAAAAACCATCCAATACAAGTACTATACTACCAGTACAGTATTTGTATAGTAAAGGAGGACGTACCGGCCAGTTGAGTCGGCGAGAGATCTTGACTCGCACTGGACGGCAGAATTGCCACCGGAGCAGGAGGTGAAACCTTCTCAACCACCTCTGGAGAAAGGGGAAAAAGAAAAAAAAATGTTAATCTGCTCGACTACAATAAAGATAATAGACACAAAAATTCTTTAAAGGACCAAAATGTTTTTCTTTTTTTATAAAACATTTTTATTTGTTTATTTGTGCAATATTTCTATTGCACTTTTGTACCACTTTGTACCAGTACTTATCGTAAATTGCACATTTTTTGCACTACTTGTATTTTTGTACTTCTGTAAAATTGATGTATGTATGTAAAGAGTATGGCATGGTTAGAGAAAGCTATTTCGGCTCTCTGCTCGTCCAGAATGAACAGCAGAGTTGACAATAAAGGTGACTTTGACTTTTTGATTTTGAAAAATACTTTTAATATGGGACTGCAACCAGAAGGTGGACACTGTACATGGAAGTACTATAATGAGGTTTTTGAAAAGATTTATTTTAGCTGAAATAAAACTGCTGTTTTTAAAAGATACACATTTCTATAAAGTTTAATCAAACAGAAAGAAAAAACAATTTTAGAATAAAACAATTTTACTGACTTTTGCATCACTGATACATTTTTTTCAGGTTTTTTGCTCCAGGTATAATTTAACAATTAATTGTTACTCTAAGTAGATCACGCAAGCACAGTGATCGACCAAAAAATAAAAACAATATAAACAATGAAAAGAGACTCTATAATAAAATGTTGTGAGTATTATTATTAATAAATGAAAATATTAAACGTGCAGACCTAATAAATAGACAGTGAAATGAAAAAATCCATAATTAACTGAATAACCAAGGTCTTCTAATTTTTTCATGCTAGGCCTACACATACAATAAAAATAAAAAATAAATCTTCAAGATTAAATGGTTGTCAGTATAATGTACACATTAGCTGAATAAATCTAACATCCACCGGAGCATCAGCTCACAAATCAAGCCATCACCATCAGACCCTGATGCTTTAGTTCCCTTTTGCTCGAGCTTTATCGATTCGTCTCAATTTCACCAGCACCATTTGGCTCACAATCACTTCAGGACTGCGTCTGAATCGCCTATAAAAGTTCACAGCCAAGTGAAGCGGAGACGGAACAGACAGAAAGGAACATATGTCTGAGAGCGACAGGCGTGAGGAAGTGGACAGCTGGACATTTTTGCCTATGCAGATGGACGGTTACATTGAGTTGGGGAAGACATGTGTGTGTAGCTATGGAGACGGGTTATATTTAGAGTTACAAGTATACAGCAACAACACAATAGATGCAAGCAGCAATGACAGAGACATTTTAATGTATTTTGACAATGATATTTACGTAATATACGTATATCAACCATGTAACCAAACGTCATGAACATTCTCTGTACAGCTCTTTTTTTTTTTTTTTACCTTTCATGCTGTAATTCTTTGTCCTTTCTTTTTCTATCCCTCTCTAACACAAGGTTTCTTTCTCTCTCTCTCTCATTCTCTCCTTCAAACCATTTCTCTCTCAAACTCTTCTCTTTTTCTTTCTTTGTTTACTCTTTTTGTTTTTCCATTTCTCTCTATATCTCTCCTCTTTTTTTCTCTGTATCATTTTTGCTTTGTCTTGCACATATCCCTCTCTAACTTTTGTATCTTGCTCTATTTCTCTCTGTCTCTCTCTCTCATTCTTTGCTTTTTCTTGCATTATTTTTCTTTAACTCTTCTCTTTGTCTTAATCTACTTCGCTCTATCACATTCTTTGTTTTTTTCCACTATTTCTCTATCACATTTGCTTTTTGTTTCTCTATTCATCTCTATATTCTTTTTTCTTTTTCTTGCTCTATTCCTCTCTAAATCTTCTCCTTTCTTGCTTTACTTCTGTCTCCCACTACCATGAAATATTGCAGCAAATTCTCCGAATGGTTCATCCAATGAAGCAGTCCAAAGTTTATTTTCACTTTAAAGTGTGACGTGCCTGTTGGAGAGGGAAAAGAAGATTTCTTTTGCTTTGCACACTCAAAAGAAACAAACACTTAGATGAGTCAATTGTTCCATCTCGTCCTGAAATTGTTCTTTCGGGAGACAATTTCACCCTAAAGCTAAACTTTCTTGCATTTAGACCTGAAAACCAAATTTAAAACCTCAAGTTGAGGCATTTATGAAACGGCACAGTACAGTACAGTATTTTCTGTACATTACAGTATTTACCGTATAGCATCAGCACCATAGCTGTAGCGTGTTGAGCAGATTATTTAGTCCAAACCGCCCAATCTACACCACCAGAAGCGTGGGAACTACAGCCGACCATTATGTGGAATAAAAAAAGCCGCAACATAAATCCATTTAATTACAAAGACGTTCAAATTCACTGAAATACTTGACCATCCGACTAATAAATAAATCTGAAGGTAAAACTATGCTAGCAGGTCTAATAATTATGTCTTTGCATAAAACAATCTTAGGAATGAGTTTTAGTAAGAAATATTGCATAAGAAAAATTTCCGAGACCAATATGCAGAAAAAAAAAAGTATAGATAAAACAACTACTAAAAGTATTAATGTATGGAAAAAATTTATGGAAAAATACCCAACCTTTAAATCACATAAATATGACATAGGGGTAATTTGTGCCATGCTTTAAAATGCAATAAATAAGAAAAAACAAGAAAGTAAAAAAACTTAAAAAAGTAAATGAACTGAATTTAAATAGAAAAATACAAATAACCTACTCACAAAAAAAACTGGAAAATTGACGACATGCACACAATGATAATAAATAAATAAATAAATAAATAAATAATTTAATAAATGAAGTATCAGAAAGATTACAAAAAATACAAAAAAAAAAATGTTTACATCCACTGAAATACCTGACCATCCGACTAAAAACAAATGTCAAAGTAAAACTATACTAGCAGGACTAATAATTATATTTTTGCATAAAAACATTCAAACATCTTAAGAATGCAAGGATAAGAACTACCGCATAAAAAATCAAAAATTTTCGAGACCAACTTGCTAGCAAACGACCTTCTTGTGGTGGGAATTTTATAAAGACCAGAGACAAGTGCTTTCTCTTACACTTTTTGCCAAAGTGTAAACAGACATGAAACAGGGTGCAGTTGATTTTGTGAGATTGTCGTGAAGAGCGAATATATAATTCATCTCGCTGGTGTTTTGGAACTCTTCATCAGATTTGACTTTGGTTTTGCAAGGTTGAAGCAATGACGGCAAAAGTAATGACTCTGCCTCTCCCTGCCAAAAAGAGAACAGGGACTTTTTCAGAGGGACGACAGGGTCGTTGCAAGATGTTGGATCCCGATTTTTCCTTCAAATCAGTGCCAAGTCTCATTACTCGTGATCTGTGCCAAGTGAGCATGTGATGACAGTGAAGAAAAGAAAGTCAAGAAAAACAGTCATACTCGGAAACCTTGGACATTTTTTTTTCTTTGCTTCAGGAGATAAAGCTAATGCACATTAAACGCTAGTATCTCGCCAGTGCTACAACTTGTACACGATGTATCGGATTTTTTTGTGACTCACCGGGCAACTGCCTCTCTGTGATGCTGAGCGCCTCCACGGGCTGCTGCAGGGTGGGGAAGGGCACGGGGGGATCCATGGGGGCTTGATGTCTGATGGTGGGCTTGGATTGGCCCTGGCCGTCTGTGTGACTGTACCCATTGGGTGGCACGGGCTTGTAAACATATGGCTGCGTGACATGGTAACCCATTCCTCCTGGACAAATGTCTTTAAACGCAGCTGGAAAGGAGAGATTTTTGGACGCTTTCAGTCAATATGTTGGAATGCAGAACATCTCAGGTAGAAATGAGGTGAATTATGAAAAAATGATCAACGATCCATTTAAAAAAAACAAAACAAAACAAAACAAAAAAACAGATCAACAAAATATAATCCCAAAATAACGAAGCTGTATGGGAAACTGGTGCACTGCAAAAATAAAAGGCAATATATAAAGTATAAGTATAGATAAAACAACAACTAAAAAAAATATGAATTAAAAATATACCAAAATGTACGGAAAAATGCCCAACCTTTGATAACCACATAAATAATCTATATAGGCAATCTGAAAATAAAAGTACCGGTAATAGTAATTAAA
>CM051497.1:26498185-26543526 GCA_028031935.1 Paedocypris micromegethes | reverse complement strand
AAAAAATACAAAAAAAAGTTAAAATGTAAATCAAGAGAATTAAAAAGGAAAAAAAAAACAAATAACCTACTCACCAAAAAGCTGGAAAATTGACGACATGCAAAAAAATAACTAAAATAAAAAATAAAATAAATAAAAGAGCAAAAAATCCTTTGATGGCATAGAAAATGCAAAAAAAAAAAAATACGTACAACCAATTTATTGCATAAATTGTAGTAAAAAAATGTAAATAGGCAATGTAGAAATAATATTTGTGAAATACCAGACATTACGTCAACTGTGCAAATGCAAAAAAAAAGCAAATAAAAGTGATGCATGATTACTACATGTAAGCATTCACGCCTATGCAGTATCATTTAAAGTAAATAGTGTACATTTTAATATTCCATCAGTAAGTCCTAATAAAACAAGAGCACAAAATGAGAACAATAAAATGAGTGTGTGCGTGTGTGTATAGAAGATGAAGCAGTGTGTCAGTGTGATGTCATGGAAATGTGGCACTCGTGCAGACCACAGCGAATGATGGACAGAAGAGAAGAGCTACCGGCGGAACAGATGGAGTGAAATCAGTGAGAAGGGGCAGAGACGAGTCTCGGGGGTCTTACCTGTGCCAGGTAGGGGGCAACGGTCACAATGTGGCCCCCAGGCCTTGCCCACACTACAACAGCATAACTGTTTACTCAGCTGAGTGGAGACCGGGTGCAAGCACTGCTTCCCTGAACTGACCAATCGGAAGCAAGCACCCTTCTCCTCAGGAAGAGCAGGTGTTTCGGCTGGTACACGTGAGGAGGAGGAGGAGGAGCATGTGCGTGGTGAGACAAACATGGGAAAGAGAACAAAAGAATAGAATAGACTCCCTTCACCCAAGTGTTTCATCTGTGCACTATAAATGACACACACACGTCTTTTACGTCACATCAGAGCATGAGAGAAATGGTCAAGCGTGCGAGAAAGCTAATTTGGCGGTGTCGGAAATGAAAGGAGAGAAGAATATAGAAAGAGCAGGCAGGAAGAGCAGGAAGAGTGTTATGCAAAGAAAATGAGAAGTTCATTCATAAATGTAAAAAACAAAGCTATTTAGTGCCTTACATTTTTCAGCTTGCTCAACTTTTTAGTTTAGCTTTTATGGAAAGCCCATTACCGCCACATTATGCTACTCTCTAAAAATTGACAGTGGCATAACTTGATAGATAACTTTTTATCTCACAGTTCATGATCAAATTCATCTAAGAAAGTCAAAACTCAGAATCATTACCTCGAAATTGCATCATGTCAGAATTCTTCTTTCTCTGGAATTTATAAATCACAATACTATGACTAAAAAGTCCTAATTCTGAGTTTATAATGTGTAATTTAGAAGATTCTTGTGTTTATAACGTGCAATTCTGAGATAAAGTTGCATTTCTGTGTTTATAAATCACATAATGGAAAAAATTAAATTCTTGACAAGCCAAAAGATAAATTGAAATTAGACAATAAATCTTACATTTTTCAGATAAATGTACTAGTTTGAACTAAGAGTAAAAGATTAATTTGCTTGTTTCAAGAAAATATGATGTTTCAAGCAGTTACAAAGTAAAATTTTCTCACCCCACTGGCAGATCATTTTACTTAATTTAAGTCTTTTTTTACCCAATTTATTTTCTTATTTTTTCATGTGCATTTTAAGCAGTGCGATTCTGAGATAGTAAATGGGTTCATTCTTTAACTCGCCATTCTGAGGAAGAAAATAAAGAATTCTGAGATGTCATATCACTTTTTTTGGGCGAAAATGGGCTTGGATGGTTTTTCCCTGCATTGCAGAATAGAAATAAAAGCAACAAAAGCACTCCAATCTTCATAAAAACAAAAAAAAAAAAAATAAAGGCATGTAATTAATTTGGCAAGTGCTTTCATCCAAAAGCACAATCAGCTCAGGTTTTCTCATTAAACTGGTTCAAAGAGAAGCATGAGCGGGTTTATGTCCACAGATGATTTCAGTCTCACTGTTAGTTAGTGTTAGAGACGTGTCAAGCCGAGAGCTGATTCGTTATTTAGTGCGACGATCTGATTGGCTAGTTGGAGAACAGCTGAACTGAACCCAAGCAAGTACAGAATGTGTACAGTATGAGTACAGTACAGTCCGCTTGACATGCCAAAGACTTACGGAAGCAGGCGGTCATGGTGGGATCAGGAATAAAGCCGGGGTTACAGGAACATCTGTAGCTGCCCATTGTGTTGACGCAGTTTCCGTTGGGACAAACTCCTTGAATCTGACACTCATCGTAATCTGTGTGGGACAGAAAAACTTATAAATATCTCGTTATCACTACAGAATTTCATAATTTAATTTTGCGATTTTTACAAAAATAATGACACATTTTGTAGTGGTAATTAACAGAAATCTGACACAAAACACACATTTGGTTTATTTCAAAACACAAAATAAATACAAAACAAATCTAGAATGTTCCAAATTTTCAGAGAAAAAGATTTTGCAACCCTTTACTTTGCAAAAATTAAGTCATGCAACATTATAATTTCGACAGATTATCAACGTTATAAACCCTAAGAACACAAGAGATACTCAGATTTTAAACACATGTGTATTTCTGCTGCTCCCTTTCAACTCTGTTTAGTGTTCATCTTACGCTTATTCTTATTAAACAAGTTGTCATAAACCAAATTTACCGCATAAATCGTAGTGAAAAATGTATTGAGGCAATATAGAAATAACATTTGTGAAGTCAAATGTGCACTTTTTTTGTCTTATATGACAAGACTTAATTATTTCTAAATTTGAAACATTGTAATTGAGAGATTTACTGAGATTAAATAGATTTCTAATTTCTAATTGAGAGGGACTGACTTAGTCCTGAACATATTTTGTGTGCTTTATAAACCCATACTTTATAATCCAGTACGTATTATAATCCGGTTCATTTTATAATCCAGTGCTTCTAATAATCCAGTTCACTTTATTATCTAGTGCTTCTAATAATCCAGTGTAGTTTAGTACATCCAGTGTATTACTTTATAATACGCTGCACTTCATAATCCAGTTTCCCTTATAATCCAGTTCCCTTTATAATACAGTTTCTCTTATTATCCAGCACGTTTCATAATCCAGTTCCCCTTATAATCCAGTTTATCTTATAATACAGTATGTTTCAAAATCCTGTTCCCTTTAATAATAATCCAGTACATTTCATAAACCAGCTCTCCAGTTTCTATTATAATCCAGTACGTTTCATAATCTAGTTCTCCTTATAATCCAATGCGATATATAGTCCAAAAACAGCATTAGCTCATAAAGCAAATGACATCTGTTCCAAAACTGAGCCATAGGTGCCGTATTTGGCTCAGATCTGGCCCAGATGTGTCTGTTATCTGGGATGCGATACGCTTCACAGCTTTATTTGTCTCGCCGCGGAGCGTTCTCTGTTATTAAGGTTTAAAAAAAGGAAAGCGAAACACTTACAGGACGCCACGTGAAACGCATTCAACACAGTTATTACTTAAGAGAGGTCAATGGGTACAAAAGAGCCGAGCCAGAGCGTGATGTGTACATGATGACAGCACTTAGCGTTGAGAAAGAACACACACTCGTTCTCCTCAGCGTCAGCTCCGCGGCACAGTGACCCACCGAGCTGTCAGAGCAATGACATCATGTACAAAAGCCCCACAAATTCCGCTCTCAAACACTCAGCAGTTCCAGGAACATTTGAGGGAAGACATGTAGTAGTAGAGGTAGTTACTAATCTACTTTGATTTTTATGCTGAAAAAATTCAATGAGAAAATAGTTACAGGGCTGGAAACATACAATAAAAGGGCATGACAAAGATTTATTTGCTGTAGATTGATAAAACGGTTCTCAGAAACCTGTTAGCAAAACCCATGATGAAAATAGGGCTTCACTCTTAACACGTCAATTCACCATTTCACTTCAATGGCAAAAGCAACTGTGAGCGATAAACTATAGTGATAAATAGAACTATAAAACTAGAGTTATTTCTTAGACTGGACCTGCATTTGGGAATTTGCTTTGACTTAAAGGGTTAAATAGAGATTGAAATGACATTTTAAAGTTAAGTCAGAGGGCTGAAGGAATCATCCATTTTTTTCTCATGGGAAACTTGAAAAACGAGACACATTTTGGCCAAAGAAATTTTGTTCTAAATACAACAAAAGAAAAAAAAGTGTAGCGAGAACATTATTTGTCTCCAAAAGCATTGCCAGAGTGTGAGGCAGCAAAAACAGAGTTTGCCTCTATCTGGAAAGTACCGAATTTATTATTTTAATTTAATAATGCACATTTATTATTTAGACACAACATTTAGTCACAACAAAAACCTGAAAATCCTGTTTAATCATCCATCCTTTTTCTAATCCGCTTCTCCATTTCTGTGTCACAAGGAGCTGGAGCTAATTCCAGAACCTCTGGGCCAGAAGGCAGGACACACCCTGAATTGGTGGCAAACCAATCACAGAACAGGAACACTGAGATTAAATGGATGTGTCACATGATGTTCGGCTGGTAAAAATGTGTAATTGATGACCGATTCTGTTAATTGGAACAGACTTTTAAAATGACTCTAGAATAACAAGTCAGCTCGGATGTGACTACAGATCTTTAGCACGTAGTGATGTGTCATTCATAACGCTTTTGTTCATTTTGAACTTTGTTCATTTGTACTGCCATGGGACTGGCAGACTCAAGCCAAGCCATGACTCACGAAAGACTTGTAAAATGGATAAAGTTCTTTTCCGGCTCAGTAGTGTTGACGTGTAAACGACTCAACCAAAGATCTATTACATTTTGCTGTACTAAGATCCAAGAAAAAATTTGCAAATTTGTAAACCGCAGCAATCCTGCCAACACAATAGGACTGTGTTAGGTTCGTCTGCGAGCGGTCTTCTTCAATCTTATCTAATAGCTAATTCATATTAATATAAAGCTCCTGATAGCTAAACAAGTTTAGTTCACCAACCATCAAATTTTGCCAAGTAGTGTCCTGATAGTGGACAGAAGCATTCATGAACTGAAACACCACCATATTTGTTAAGAATTAGAAACAAAGTAAGTGAGTTTGTCAAAATGGCCACTAGGGGTAGTAGCAAAATTGTGTTCGCATTTAACCATCCAGTGAAGTCACTTAAGTAAGACTGTTTAAAATGATTATTATTTTAAAATGTTTTTAGTAATTTAGTATTATATTTTAAAATATTTTTTAAAAACGACAATTCAGCCTTGAAATCATCTTCTCAAAGACGCTTTCATTAGATCATTGAAGCAAAGTGATAATACAAACAACAAAAAAAATATAAAGCAATATGCTTGCTGAGGAAAAAAAAAAAAGACTTAAGGACGCTTACCGACACAGCGAGTTGCGTTCAGCCTCTTATAGCCTTGAGGACATTCGATTAAAGGAATAGCTTAAGGGAAAAATAAAACAGATCCGTCAGTCACAGGTCTGATGCAAAACATTCAAACAAGTAGACATCATTGCAGAAAGATCCGAAGGTGATCAGACTTATTATTAGAGAATGATAGTGATGCAAGACGTGAGCCAGACTTGAGAAACCACAAGAGCACAACTGAAATTAGACTCAAGCGTTTGGCTTTGAGGGAGACGCTCGGATCTTCTCGCTAAATCCCAGTGTAACATCTCAACCCTCCACGTCACCATCACCAGCTCCACTTTCTGGCTGCTCATCATCTCCATCACCCCTATCACCTGGAGTCGGTACCCAGCTTAAACTCTCCTTCAACCACTCTTCTTTTGTTCAGTGTTGTCTAGGAATCATCATGTACCTTGTTGTTCCAGTTGTTACCTGTGTTCTTCGTCCATCGTGATCATTGTATTGTCTTCACCGTGTGTCAGTATGTTTTAGGTAGTGCACTTGGGCAGTAGGATCAAACACATTGTAATGAAACCAATCCCCTTACATCCACTAAACAAGGGAGATCTTCTTGTCTTTTGGACAGGAAGTTGTAATCTGGTGACCAACAATTGGAAAGACGAGGTCCTTTGCCATAACGGATCCTACGTGTTTATCTTCTCTGTAGAGCTGGTAACGTTCTCGCTGCATTTGGATGGATGGATGGATGGATGGATGGACGCACTGGTCATCTATTCAACCCTAGTCATACTTTGGTTCTTTTTTTCCACAATATTGGACTGGTGGGCCAAATTAAGGGACATTGCGGACCACTATTCCCCCTGGGATCTTATTTTAAGAGTCTTGAGAACGATGCTAGGGTTCCTGAGACTCGTGGTAACTTTGGAGTCTCGGGAGAGGCCTGGAAAGTGAATGCGCAACAGGAACGAGGTTTACGTCTACCGCATTCTACTGGGTAATGACCATAATAAATTACACAAATAGAATGAAGACAGAGTAACACAAGAACCAAAGGCCTGCGGTCGTATTTCAAGCCGACCTGTACTCCAGATGTTTCTACATCTCCATTGCTCATTTCTACCCACAACTAGGCTTCTACATGCCGTTGGTGACATCTGATGTCCTGGAAAAGCATTTGTCTACAGCTGCTGGGAGACGGCGTTCATCGTGTCACATCAACTTCTCACCTCCGTGTGCCTCGGAAAATATCCAAATGATTAAAACAAAGTGTGAGGTGAGGAAGTCGTGGTTTCCATGCCAAGGAATAACATTTCAATTGGCGTTGCGAAAATTGAAACAACAGTCTTTAAATATTTCAAATATCCGCGCACGTTTATTTTGGTGACGTCCATACGGTTTAAATCAGAGATATGTCTGGGAATGCACAGAATGCAGCGGCGGCCATATATGGCTCGAGAATTTCGAAAACATCTCCTGACGTACTGTGGAGAGTGAATGGAAGGGCGCTGACAGCTTTCTGGAGGCCTGGATGTGGAGCTGTGACTAAGCAGAGGAACCACAACTCGATGAGTAAACACGTGTTAGGATCTTGGTAATTGCTAAGCTGGAGTGTGTGCCAGGTGAGTCAGCATAGAAGCGAAGCTCAACGCAGCGTGTGCAACCAAACACTCTTCTGGACTTCCTTTGCCCGGTCATTACACACTTTCCTCGTCTCTGAGGAGTTGCTCTACTATTAGGAGCGTGTGTCAGCTGAGTCACGGCGTTTCCAAAAATATATTTTTAAAAAGCCCAGGGTTTCCTTTTAGACTTAGTTACAAATCCACCATAAATAATAATTATAGCTGATAAAATGTTGCGATACTTTGTGGCATCAAGTAATGGAGACGGTACTGGCATGAAAATATATTTTATAGATTTTAATACGTATACAGTATAGATGGATATATATATATATATATGATTCATGAATATAAAATGAATATACTTTATATATACTGTATATACATACATGTATACAAAATATAGGGTGTATGTATACGTATATAATAAAAAACAAAATATATATATATAAATACTGTATATACCGTAGATATGTTTATAAATTAACTTTTTAGGGTTATTTCTTGGTAAAATACTTACAGTTTTTTTTCGGGCATTTTTGGCATTTATGGAACCCCCATGAAGTGCCCACTGATCCACAGCAGATGTCTTGTTTCGACAGACCAGGCAGAGCTTTACCACACTGTAAATATAAAACAACTTGGTCAAAAGCCCAAGAGATAAACCGAGAATACTGAGATCATTTTGAGAGTAATCAAACTCAAACTCATGCAGTATTTATATACAGTAAACGGATTTAGATGTTGGAGTCTAATTCAACATCATCATCGATCAGCACTTACTGTAAATACAAACGTGAACGTGCATCACACAATCACTCAGATTACTAGGATTCATTCTTACATACATTTCTAGTATTATTATTATCTCTCTAATTATAATACAGTATCTTTTTATTATCTTTCTTGTTCTGAGGCGGATTGTATTGGGATAAAACGGGACTTCAAACAACTAGTGTTAATCATGAAAACAGTTACGAACTTCTCTGAATTGTTTCAACAAGTCTGCGTCTCTGTACATGAGGTGTTAGTGCGATTTTGTAGCAGCGCATCCACCTTCTCGTGGTCATTTGCCTCAAGTCGAAGCCGAATAAGTTCCAGACAAAACAACTCCTTTAGCATTAAATTGGTATGTGTGTGTGTGAATGTTGTGTGTCATGTAAGGCGACCTTGAGTGTCATGAAAGGCGCCAATAAATAAAAAATCGAATTAATTATTATTATTATTATTATTTAGCGCTTTTTCGGTTTAAACCGGTCGCGAAAACTCTGCACTCGCCATCTGACAATCCCGGAAGCGCGGATAGTATCGATACTTTTGAGTATTGTGCGGTTTCAGATTTTTCAGTATCTATACTAATCGGAATTTGACATTTGTGACAACACTAGTACACACAACAAAATATGACAAAAATCTTCACTTCCGCTACATCTCACAGACCTGCAACCCGGAAGTTTCCTGGAAGCAGCGGCCCAGCTGGCTCTTGGAGGTCACTGGGTGGTACTGGATGTAGGTTTGCTGGTTGGGGTAGAGAGCGCTGCCGTGAGAGTGTCCGTGTTGAATGGTCTGACTGCTGCTGGACTCAGAGACGTGACGGGTGAAGGAGTGACTGGAATGAGTGTTCTTCACCTGACCGCTACTATCCACCGGAGACACTTGGTGGATCTGAACCGAGGCTTCTGGGGGATGCTTCACGTGGACATTCACCAAACCTACAAGCAACGTCTGATTTAGGATCTGAACATTAAGAATCTTTAGTTTCATCTTTTACAAATCTTTAGTAATAATTGGGATCCGAACTCTTAAGAGGAGCTTGTCTACTTCACCTTGTCCAGTGCTGTAGGGGAAGGGGAGTGTGTGTGTGGAATGGACGTGTGTCTTCTGGCTGTTCTGCACGTGGTGGCTGTTGGGATTGGGCATTTGGCAGAACTTCCCGGTGAAGTTGGGTGGGCACTGACACTTGTCTCTCGCACTGCATTTTCCTCCATTCATACAGGGCAGGTGACAAACAACTGAAAACAGAATAAAGCAAAATATGAAGCCTTCCAAAAATGATTTTCTTTTCTTTCTTTGTTTTATTTGTCGAAGCTCCGACTAGGCAAATGGCTGTTTGGCTGTAATTTCAGATTATGTGAAATATCTCGAAAACTAAAAAAAATAGAGGTATACATATATTAAGATACTGAATATTGCAATAATTTGAAATCATTTCAAAATACATAGTTTTATAAATTAGCAAAATAAATTACGCTCTAACACACAGTAAAAGGTGCACAAATAGCCGGGAAATACAAATAAGGTTTAACCAGTATGTCACGTCTAAGTATTGCGTCTGTAAGAGAAGACAAAGGTAAGCTGACTAAGAATCAGAACCACGATTTTTCTTGTACACCACTGTTCAAAAGTTTGGGGTCACCTAGACAATTTTGTGTGCTCCATGAAAAGTCACACTTTATTTTTTGAGAACAAGGATGGACTGTCGAGTTTCACATGAAAGTTCTCTATTTCTGGCCATTTTGATCCCACAAATGTGATGCGTACCAGATTCTCAACCTGATCAGAGGAAGATCGGTTTCATAGCTTATTTAACCAGATAAACAGTTTCCAGCAGTGCTAACGAGATCAAACAAATCAGACATTTACAGCTACAGTAGAATAGTTATTTACCACATTAGTAATGTATAGAGTGTATTTCTGATTAGTTTAAAGTATTTTCATTGTCAAAAACAGTGCTTTTCTTTTAAAAATAAGGACATTTCAAAGTGACCCCAAACTTGTGAACAGTAGTGTAGTTCTTTCAGTAGTGTAGTTCTTATACAGTGTATAATATATGGAAGAATATTCACTTTATTGTGTAAAAAAAAAAAAAAAAATCAATGTCTGAGAAAATCTGGATTTAAGTCAAAGTTTAGGAACTGAAAGAAAAAGTAAGAGAACATTCTGTGGCGGCGTTTAATAAAAAATCTCTCTGACACTTTCCCACTAATGGTGACAGGCCATTCTTACCGTATTTAATGACTTTTTATTTGCTGTGCTTCTTTCATCCATGCTTCACAAGGCTTAAAGTCTCACTCGCACTTTTAAATCCATTCACAGCATATTAATAATTCCAGCAAATGATGAATGGCTTTAATTATACCACCGCTGAGGCAAAAATAAACATCTGCAGCGCAATATTTTATGGTAATATGTTTATGTTGTGATACGCGACATTATTCGAAACACTTAAATATTCACCTCATTTCCCTGTCAAATAATCTTTGAATCACTTTCCTGAGCAAAACCGGCACCGTATAATTAACCATCACCAGCTCGTGTCTCTCATTAAAACATGCTCTCACGGCCACACCCACTCACCAGAACATGATGTCATTTCCTGCCAAACCACAAGCACAACTCCGCACTGGCACACTGTTGCTACTTACTTGATGAATGTGCTTCAAAAGAAACGTAACTATTTGGCAGTTGTGTAAAGTACTTGAGTAAATGGACTTTATTACTTGAGTATTTTGGCTACATTGTACTTGCACTAAGAATCACAAATATAAGCAACTTTTACTCTCACTCGGACTCTGATTGGGTATTTGTACTCTTTACTCCACTACATTTGAATAGGCACTTATCGTTACTTTGTAATTGTGCACGACAAGTCGTCATCTTTTTCTACCGCGGTTTATTTCTTGGGCAGACGAGACGTTATCGCCATCTGCAGGATGCTGAAGGTACTGGATGCTGTTTATCAGCTAAGTCACGTGATTTTGCGGTTGCAATATTTAGCATTTGCTTTTTTAATCGATTTTGTTTTGCCACTTTTAAACATTGAGGTAAAATTAAATTTCTAAACATCAGGAATAAATATTGTGATATTTATTGATGTTTTTGAGCCTATATTCTCGAATAAAATAGTTCTTTTAAAATTGGATACTTCGCGACATTTACTCTAGTCTTCCTGAAATTGGTGACTTCTAATGGAGTAATTTGTACAGTAAGGTATCTGCACTTTTACTCAAGTGTGGTTTTCAGATACTCTTTAAACCTCTGCTATTTTGTCAGTAAATTGCATTGGTTTTTTACATAATTCAAAACTTCCCATATTTCCCCAAAGATGCATTACTACAGACAAATGAACACGTCCAACACAGACTCTGTTATTCATATATTCTCTCATATATTATATGCAGCGCAACACATAAGTCTACTGACAAATATGTACATGCACTCTGACAAAAGATGATTTATACCCAGCATGCAGAAAGACCTCTGCTGGGAAATCTCCAATCTTTTCCAGTGCCCACGAGAGCCGCCTGACACACTCATGCATCAGCCCTGAATCACACGCGCATGTTCATATGTACATAAGCGCACATCTCGCATGGCTAGAGAAACACACCGATTCATGACGGATAAAACCACACACACACACACACACACACACACACACACACACGTAGTAGAATTGCATCACCGTGCCATTCTAATATTCATACATTTTCCAAATTAGAGTATTTTTGAACAGATTTGTATGAGTTAATAAAACAATTCCTGACTGTAAGTAGCTTGGGAACATTTGAGATTGTGATGTTATTAATGTATCAATAATTTATTAGAAAAATGTGTTCTCCCCTAATTTACGAAACGTGGTTATGTCATTTATTTTTGTAATTTATTTTGCATTTAAATATATTTAAGTTTATTTTTTGTTAGTCAATAAAGTCTTAATAGGTTTTACTAATTTTAATAATTTCAATTCAACTTTATTTATAAAGCAAAGTGCTGTACACAACCAATAAAACCATCAACCGTATATAAGATTAAAAAACAAGTATAAAACGAGGGTAAAACAATAAAAAACAATAAAATCAGTAAAAAAATGGTGATTGGTTTTAATGAAACAAACTGTAAAAGTGTTGTCAAGTGTTGTCAAAACGAAATGTCAAGTTGTATTTTCCATTTCCAGCAATACATTCGCATGTTTAGCGCTAGTTATTGTGCCGATGCAATGTGACTTAAAATAAAAATCTATCCAACAAATTGAAACATAAAAATGCCATGCACTTATCCAAAGCAAAAGGACTATAAGTACAGTGGCTGCTCAATCACTTTATCAAAACCACTATCTTCGTCACCACCAGCTTAAATGATGGAGATACAGCTCAAGACGCTGATTATCTCACGAGTTGAAGCTAAAAAGGTTCACATAAAACAACCAAAGTAAAGGTCATTTAAGTGTCCTGAATATAAAAACTACTGGAGTGTTTGAAGAAAGCAGTCAAAGAAAGCCGGCCGCAAAAAGTGGAAGCCTAAAGCTGAAAATGACAGGGTCTGGAGATTAACGCAAAGCCACTTGGCACAGGAACCTCTGCTGGGTCACATCTACTCGCTCTCCAGCTCTTCTACCTCTTCTCCGAGTCTCCGCGTGTGGAAAGTGAAAAGGAAAGAGTTGAGATTGTGTAGGCTGCTCAGAGTCGGTCTAAAGCGATTTGCGTTTTCCATAAGATCAGCCAGGCAAGTGAAGGAGAACATCCACACATCAGCGTAATTACAGCGCCGTCTGAGGCTGGACATGATGGAACAGGCCCGGGGCCAGATGTTCTTCCTTCAGCGCTCGGCAAAAAACACACGTTGAGTCCTAAAAAGCTTGCAAAAGTAATACGGATAGCCACAGAATCCAGGATTTGGGCCTGAGACCACCTTCAGCAGAAGAAGAGAAGGCCCGATCACTCACCGACTCTGAAGTTTGGGGCGGTCAGGGTGTCGGTGGCATGTCCGTTCTCACTGATGATGGTGGTGGTGTTGCCCTTCTCGCAGCTGTTCTGACAGCGGCCATTCGCGCAGGTCATTTTGCAGATGGTTGGCGTGAAGACCACCTTGATCCGGCCCGAGTGGTTTCCTCCTGCAGCCCGGCACAGCAGAGACATGAGCAGACAGAGAAGAGTCAGAGGAATGAGTCTGGGCGGCATGGTATTACAAAACAAGGAAATGACTTTCACTATGGAAGGCAGTGTCTGGCGGGATCGCTCGGGAGTTCTGCTCTAAGAAAGTGAGTTCTGAGAGAGAGAGAGAGAGAGAGAGAGAGAGAGAGAGAGAGACAGGGAGAGTGAGGAAGAGACAGACTGAGATAGAGAGAGAGGGAGAGGGAGAGAGAGTGAGGGAGAGATAGAAAGAAAGAAAGAAAGAAAGAAGAAAGAAAGAAAGAAGAAAGAAAGAGGAAAGAAAGAAAGAAAGAAAGAAGAAAGAAAGAAGGAGTTGGAGGTACAGAGGGTGAAATACAGAGTGAGAGAACCAGAAAGATAGAAATAATAAATTAGTTGCAAATAAAGAGGAGACTGAGGGAGAGAAAGTGTAGAAAAGTTTAGACCAAATTAGACAGAAAAGAGGAGAAAGAGAGTGGAAGAAAACAGACGATAGAGATAGAAGGAAAAAGTAGGAAAGAAAAGAGCAAAATAATCATAGGGTAAAGAGAAAGAGAGACAAAGAAAAAACGAAAGCAATAAAGACAACATTAGAAAAAGAGAAAGAACGAAAGAAAAAAGAAAAAAGAAAGTATGCAAGTAAGTTAGAGAGAAACAGCAAAAAAAAAGATTGAGATAGTGACAGAGAAAGAAAGAGAGACACAAAGAAAGAAAGTCAGAGAGAGAGAGAGAGAGAGAGAGAGAGAGAGAGATTTTCACATTTTGTGTTTTACGTGTTTTTTTTACATTTTATAATATTTTCACCTACCACCAGATTTAATAACTGATACATTTTGTGTAATAACATTTTGCCTCTTCCAATCTCTACTTTCTCTTCTGCCAGTTTCAGCAGATTTCACACTTCCATCCGAAAAATGTGGCGAAAATAATCTCCCTAAAATAGTTTGCTCTGAATCATTTAAATGATGTCACAGCAGCTCCAAAAACACAGCAGAAACCACCTTAACCTGCTGGAAAATTAATCTCTAGTTATTTTAGAACCCTACAGGATTTAGATTCAAAAGAGAAAAAAATGAAAAATTGACAGTGTCTGAAACAGACACTCTTTAATTCATATAAGCTTTCACCACCAATCCTTTGCAGTCTATAAAATAAATAAATCAAAGCTTTAATAAACCGATTTACAGATTTCAAATTCATCTGAACTAAACTTTCTATCTATCTATCGATCTATCTATCTATCTATCTATCTATCTATCTATCATCCATCCATCCATCCATCCATCCATCCATACATTCTTCCATTCATCCATCCATCTATCCATCCCACCATCTATCCATTCACACATTTTTCCTTTCATTCCCTCCATCCATCCATCCATCCATCCATCCATCCATCAATCCATTCATTCACACATTCTTTTTTTCATCCTTCCATCCATCTACACATCTATCTATCCATCCATCCATCCATCCATCCATCCGTCCATCCATCCATCCGTCTATCCGTCTTCAGTAACTGTCTGTCTATCTTTCTGTACCTGTTTATCTTTTTGTAACTGTCTGTCTATCCATCATCTACTTTTTCATGTTTCTAACTCTGTCTGTGTGTATGTGTCTGTTTGTCCATGAGAAAGTAGAAAGATCTGTTCACAATATAAAGGCTAACATCTGAAGTGCAATAAAGAGTAATACTGTTTCTCTGAGTAAGTCTGTCTGAAGCTACTGTCTAATGTTAATAGACCAAACAATGTCTTCAGAGACACAACAGAGATCAAACCACTGAGATATTCCCTCCACACCTGTTCAGATGTTGATGTGGGAGAAGAAGTTCAATAAAAGCAGAAGATAAAACAACACAACACAAAGACAAGGGCAGGAAGTCGTTCACCTAGTTCTAGTTTTAAGTTGTGTACATTGTGTTCTCAGATCATCATTTCCCTTCGATTTGCATACTGTCTGAATACAGAAAAAACGCCTGATGGATGAATGGATGGATGGAGAGAGAGAGATGGAGAGACAGACAGACAGAGATAGAGCAAGAGCGAGAGCGAGAGCGCGAGATAGAGACAGCAGACAGCCACAGAGACAGACATATAGAGAGTAAGAGATGGAGGAATCAATGGTTGGAGGAAGAGATGGAGTCAGGGAGAGGACGGACGGACGGACGGACGGACGGACGGACGGACAGACAGACAGACAGACAGACAGACAGACAGACAGACAGACAGATAGATAGATAGACAGATAGATAGATAGATAGATAGCGAGATAGATAGATAGATAGATAGATAGATAGATATTAGATAGATGATGATAGTAGATAGATAGATAGATGTAGATAGATAGATAGATAGATAGATAGATAGATAGATAGATAGATAGATAGATAGAAATTGATAGATGGTAAATGGGTAGAAGAAGATGGCTTGACGGATGGAGAGAGAGAGAGATGTGTCTAGTTTATCGCTGAACTCTTGCAAGGATAACAAACGACTTGAGTAAATGTGATGAATGTCCTGTGGTGTGAAGCACATCGTTCTCCCTCGCCAGCCAAGCCGAAAGAAAGAAAGAAAAGAAAGAAAAAAGAAAGAAAGGAGTTGGAGGTACAGAGGGTGAAATACAGAGTGAGAGAACCAGAAAGATAGAAATAATAAATTAGTTGCAAATAAAAGAGGAGACTGAGGGAGAGAAAGTGTAGAAAAGTTTAGACCAAATTAGACAGAAAAGAGGAGAAAGGGAGTGGAAGAAAACAGACAGATAGAGATAGAAGGAAAAAGTAGGAAAGAAAAGAGCAAAATAATCATAGGGTAAAGAGAAAGAGAGACAAAGAAAGAACGAAAGCAATAAAGACAACATTAGAAAAAGAGAAAGAACAAAAGAAATAAGAAAAAAGAAAGTATGCAAGTAAGTTAGAGAGAAACAGCGAAAAAAAAAGATTGAGATAGTGACAGAGAAAGAAAGAGAGACACAAAGAAAGAAAGTCAGAGAGAGAGAGAGAGAGATTTTCACATTTTGTGTTTTACGTGTTTTTTTTTACATTTTATAATATTTTCACCTACCACCAGATTTAATAACTGATACATTTTGTGTAATAACATTTTGCCTCTTCCAATCTCTACTTTCTCTTCTGCCAGTTTCAGCAGATTTCACACTTCCATCCGAAAAATGTGGCGAAAATAATCTCCCTAAAATAGTTAGATATAGATAGATAGATAGATAGATTGATAGATTGATAGATGGATAAATGGGTAGAAGAAGATGGCTTGACGGATGGAGAGAGAGAGATGTGTCTAGTTTATCGCTGAACTCTCGCATGGATAACAAACGACTTGAGTAAATGTGATGAATGTCCTGTGGTGTGAAGCACATCGCTCTCCCTCGCCAGCCAAGCCGAAAGAAAGAAAGAAAGAAAGAAGGAGTTGGAGGTACAGAGGGTGAAATACAGAGTGAGAGAACCAGTAAGATAGAAATAATAAATTAGTTGCAAATAAAAGAGACTGAGGGAGAGAAAGTGTAGAAAAGTTTAGACCAAATTAGACAGAAAAGAAGAGAAAGAGAGTGGAAGAAAACAGACAGATAGAGATAGAAGGAAAAAGTAGGAAAGAAAAGAGCAAAATAATCATAGGGTAAAGAGAAAGAGAGACAAAGAAAGAACGAAAGCAATAAAGACAACATTAGAAAAAGAGAAAGAACGAAAGAAAAAAGAAAAAAGAAAAAAGAAAGTATGCAAGTAAGTTAGAGAGAAACAGCGAAAAAAAAAGATTGAGATAGTGACAGAGAAAGAAAGAGAGACACAAAGAAAGAAAGTCAGAGAGAGAGAGAGAAAGAGAGAGACAGAGAGAGATTTTCACATTTTGTGTTTTACGTGTTTTTTTTACATTTTATAATATTTTCACCTACCACCAGATTTAATAACTGATACATTTTGTGTAATAACATTTTGCCTCTTCCAATCTCTACTTTCTCTTCTGCCAGTTTCAGCAGATTTCACACTTCCATCCGAAAAATGTGGCGAAAATAGTCTCCCTAAAATAGTTAGATATAGATAGATAGATAGACAGATAGATAGATTGATAGATTGATAGATGGGTAAATGGGTAGAAGAAGATGGCTTGACGGATGGAGAGAGAGAGAGATGTGTCTAGTTTATCGCTGAACTCTTGCATGGATAACAAACGACTTGAGTAAATGTGATGAATGTCCTGTGGTGTGAAGCACATCGCTCTCCCTCGCCAGCCAAGCCGACAGTCGCTCAGTCGCGGACTCGCGGGTCACTCGGGTTTAACGTCTACGACTACCTGCGGACGCGGCGAGGGGAATGGCTTTCCCAGCTTGACCACACACGGCTGTGGGACAGACGGCAAAGACATTGAGAAGGTCGTCTGTCTCCTCCATCTGACCACTAACCGACAAAATAAAACAACACTGACATAAATTTCCCCCTCCGATCCTAAAGTGCCCATTATTGGCCTTTTTACACAATAATAACCCCAAACCCTCAAGTTTCCATCCAGGGATCCGTCAAAAACACAGAGTAATCTGAGGTGGACGGGACGTCAGTCACATGCTTTCCTCTTATGACCTGCCGACGACTAATGTAATGTAATATGTAAAGGCCTGAAAGGAGCCCAGTCATCAGGCGTCCAGACAGCATGCGGTTTGGCAGCGTGTTAGGCCGCACAAAAACAGTCCTCCGATACCCCACGGCCTGCTTCATTCATTACTACTACAGACACTGCTCTCTGGATTTAAAACCGGCCGTTTCTGACACACTGCAAAAAACGAAATTCCAAAATTCCAAAGGCAGAAAATCTTGAAGTTAGACAATTACATTTTTCCTTTTTTTTAGCTTAAAATTTAGAGTGAAAGATTACGTTGCTTGTTTCCAGAAAAAAGACTTGACATTTTTTTACAATACATTACATTTTACAATAGAATTGAGACATCTTTGAGACACAGAACTTGTTGAAAAAGAATGTCAATTTAAATTTTCTCATCTTATGAACACAATGTTTCTCAATTCAAGAAACAACTACTTTTGTATATTATTGGCAATGAGAACAACAACTGATACGCTGAAACGAATCTTCCGTGTAACAAGATTTTGTATCCATCCATCCATCCATCTATCTATCCATCCATCCATCTATCTATCCATCCTTTCATCCATCCATCTAACTTCTTGAGTAACTGTCTGTCTAATTTTCTGTAACTGTCTGTCTGTCTATCCATCAATCCATTTGCTGAAAAATTTTCTCATCTTAAGAACACAACGTTTCTCAATTCAAGAAACAACTACTTTTGTATATTAATGGCAATGAGAACAACAACTGAAACACTGAAACGAATCTCCCCTGTAACAAGATATTTTGTCTTGTTTCAAGCCGTCTCAAAGTAACATTTTCTCACCCCACTGGCGGATAATTTTACTTTTAAGTTTTTATTTTTTATGTGAATTTTTTGCAGTGCGGAAGATTCTAGACGTCACGATCCTCATCAGTCGTCTCATTGGCATGCAGGACCACTGTACCAAATCCCCTCACCTGCGACTTAAGAGCCTGTCATTTCATTTCCCCTCGTGCTTACGTTTCCTGGATCTTGCCTTTCCCTCATGGCTGAGCTTTTATCTACAATTACCCAGGGAAAATGAGGCTAATAACTCACTTTGGACAGAGCAGAGCACACGGCAATGCTTAAGTCTTTATGATTTCAGGCGGAATCAGCTCGGGAGGGGGAAAAAAACGCGATGTGGCGATGACCTGCAGCAGTACCAAATTACAGCAAATGAGACAACAGCTTAAACGTGTCTGTGGGAGAAGAGGAGGAAGTGAGGGAATATTTAGTTGCGGTGTGGTCCAGGACTCATACGCCTGTGGTTGAGAACCATCTCGCCACTAATGTCTGCCATACAGTTATTCCTACACCTTTCCACCAATGATCATCATCCACTTCCTTTGCTCATTTCCCAAATGTTGGTCCTGAATAATGGATTAGGAATGTTGTGTGGAACTTATTTCCGGCTCTGGGGGATTATAACAAAATCATTGTTTGTTATGTTGTTGTTTTATAGTAAACAAAAACTATGATGTGTTCTATATGGCTTTTAAATTGGCATGTTATGACTATAAGGCACACCTAAAATGCTTTAATTAACCCTCATTATATGTTTGTTTCAGAGGAACATCAATAATGTTCAGGGGTCAATTTGACCCGGGGGACTTTTATTATGCATTCAAGTGTCAGAAACCAAAAAGTTCCCCAAAACAGTGTGTGTGTGTGTGTGTGTGTGTGTGTGTGTGTGTGAGAGAGAGAGAGAGAGAGAGAGAGAGAGAGAGAGAGAGAGAGAGTCTGAGACAGTGGTGTATTATCTCATTGTTGCAAAGAAACTAATAGTATTTGATCTTTCTGACTCTTTTTAAATTAGTCAAATTTACCCAAATATTATCATTGTAACATGTGTTACAAATATGTAAACTGAACCATTTTTTGTTTATTTGTAGATTACACTAAGTAAGACAAGCAGGATGAGTTTCAAAGTGAAAAAATAATCTTTTAAAAACTTTTTACACGGGTCAATTTGACCCGAACAATCTTTGTAATATAAAAAGGTAGCATAGTGCTACAAATATATGATCTGAATCTGAATTTTTCAATTTGACCCAAGCATAATAGGAGGATTAAAAAAAGTTCTGGTGTGTGCATGGGTTATTGGAGTAAAACTTAACACAGAGAAAAAGAGTAAGCGATGGCAAGCCAAATTACCATTTAAACCTTGCGGCTAGTCGAAATGAGCATTAGCTAGTCACAAGCTTTATCAACTGCTCTCTGTCAGGGCATTTGTTATTTACGATGTGGCAAACACACAGAACACGTGACTAGAAAGTGTTTAAGGAAGAGTCGCCTCAGAAGTTTACATGTTAAATTGGCTTGCCATACATTTTCTCTACACGTGTCCATCAATACTGGAAAAAAAATTGTGTTTTCACTATTTTTGAAATCATTGTTGTGCGTCACGTGCCTTATAATCCATATTAGGGAATTTATTGACAGTGCGCAACTTCTTTAAATGAGTATATTCCTCCTTGTGGAATATTCCAGGGAGTTTGATGTGTCATTTCATCAAGAATCAAGGATAACCAGGATGAGATTTCAATTTAAAATGCTATGAATCAAGACAGGAAATAACGGAATGCACTTCCTATCACCAGTGACACAAATTGAGCAGCTTTTATATTGACCCTGAAAGGCAATTTGGAGGAACAAAAGACATGAGAAATCATGAAAAATGCTCCTAAGTATTGAGAGTGAGAGCCATGAAATTCTTAAAGGCCTCTTCTATATTTTTTTCCACACAGCAAATTAAAAGTGTGAGCAAGGTAAGTTTTATTGTTTCACCATTTTATATATAAATGATTGGAGGGAATTGCAGTAAATATATAGTATAATGATTATTTCACTTCTGCTACAAAATCAAACATAAATAATAATAAATGCATTCTAAATCAAATTAAAAATAGAAATTGTATTTATACATCCGTCCGCATGCATGTATGTATGGATGGATGGATGGACACACAGATGGATGAATGGATGGAGACAGACAGACACTTGCGACTTCAAGAAATCTGACATATTTAACTTTTAATTTGTAAATGGACTTGTAATTCATTTAAAAAGTTAAAGAATACTTCACTTGTTATTTTAATCTAAAGATTATGTGTTGGTGCAATATACACACACAGACTAACATGCATATATACATATTTAAAAGCGTCTACCAAATGACTGTAAAGTAAATATAAAAATAAATGTAAAAAATAAAATTAAATCTCTAAAATGTATGTATATAAGGTACCGTTGAATGGGTGGTGTCCCGTTGAGAGTGGTATGGCCCGGTTCAGGGTGGGTCCGGCCCCGTGCACCTGTGTGAGCGTGTGGTAGTTCTTCTGCTGGACCAGGAACTTCTGGCTTTTACTCTGGTGCACGGACATGGAAACTGGGTTTTGAACTCTGAAAATACAAATATTCCATCGGGAAAGGTCAACATATCATTTTTCACCGTGACTGTTATTTATGTGTATTAAAATATTCATGCAACTTTTATTTATTCATGCATCCATTTTGTAATTTATGTGGCTTTCACGTAGATTAATGGCCTGCTCACGGCCATGTGCAGAGTCACAAAAGCCTGAACACAGAGACACGCTGGTGGTTACATGTGAATGAATCCAAGCACCTGCTCTACGCAAAACGTATTAGCATATACATGAATCTGAGATTCCAACACGTGAGCAGACACACAAGGCAGCGAGCAGAAAAACACAAATACATCTCCGTACCGGTGAGTTGAGAATTCACAATTTTCGAATCATAATAAATGTAAAATGCTTTAAAAGAAAATGTTTTGAAAAACCTTGAAATTACTCAATAAATCTTGATTTTTTTCCATACAAGATAAATTAACTAGCTTAGAATTAGAAGTGAATGATTCATTTGCTTGTTTCAGGAAAATTGGTCTTGTTTCAAGCTGTCTTACCGAGTGAAATTTCCTCACTCCAATGGCAGATAATTTTACTTGATTTAAGTACTTTTTACTCATTTTGCTTTTTATTTTCTCATTTTTTCATGTGCATTTTTTGCAGTGTAAAATGATCGTTATAAACCTCAGTTTGATGCATTTCGGAATTGCGATACAGTTTGGAACTGGGAATAAATTTAAATAAAAAACACTCAAGAAAGACAATCAGAAGATTATCCCAAACCTTTATCGTTGATGTATTTCTGAACGGACGAATCAACATATGAGCGTTTAGATATAACAAATGGTAAGCGCAATGCATGTTAAATAAATCCCCCTTTTAAACAAAAAATGTTCTGTTTCTGACAAATCCTAGAATAAATGTTCATTTTATTCAAGATAATTAACTTTTAATCAAAGTAAAAAATTATTTAAAAAAAAAAGTTTCTGTCTTTGAGAAGCCTAGTCTGGGTTTCCGTCTGACAAGTTTTAACAAACGTAGAAGACATCGCTTCAAGCTAAAGAATATTGATTTATAGGACAAGAAATTGAGCAATACTTATGCAACAGCGGGAAACTACCAACGGGAAAGTCGCTGTGTTCCGAGGAAGAGCCAGGAGTTTGAAACCAGACGAATAAAATAAAAACCCATCTCCACCAATGTATCACTGTCAGAGTGAAGGAAAGAACATCTGCAGAGGTTTATTTACAACCAGTCTGCACCAAATCACAGATGAAACGTGTGGAAACAAACAGAAAAGGAACAAAAGAGTAATATATGTGCTGCTGTGAGTATTTGCGTAATAAAGTGTGACTCGTTTGTCCTTCAGGAAAGTTTGTGGTCTAGTTGTAGGCAGTGTTGGGAGTGACGTGTTACCAAAGTAATGTATTACAATAATATATTACTTTTTGTAATATATTAGTAGTATATTTTTGTAGTAGTGTAACGCATTACTACACTGCAAAAATCGCACATGAAAAAATAAGAAAAAAAAAAAAATGAGTAAATCTCGGTTTGAAACGAGACCTATTCATACGAGACAACCAAATTCAACTTTTATTCTTAATTCTAAGATAGTAAATTTATTTTATCTGGAAAAAAAAAACAAGATTTATTGTGTTATTTCAAGATCTTTTGGCTTGTCGAGAATTTATTTTTTGCAGTGTGCATTAAATCAAACTTTTCAACCTCACAACAATGAATCAACAATGTACTCTTTCCTGTTCGTGAATAGATATGTACGTCATTCCTCTTTTGCTGAGGGAGTGTTGTAACGCTGTTCTGAGCTCGAGGAGCGCAGCTATTGGCTCCGCCTACTTCGCAGTAACTGCACTGGCCAGTCGCGGCAAATTTGATAAACATGGCAGGCGGAAGTACATTCACGAGATGGTCTTAAGCTCATTATGTCAGTTTTTTTAAAAGACAAGAACATTGTGGTGAAATTCAAAATAATTATCGACTACAAAAAATACCACTAGCAACGGTGGCATCCGACGGCTCGACCCGGGAAGAGAAAGAAAACATCAATGACATTGTCCTCTGCACTTTATGGCCAGAAAAAAATGACAGTATTGTGTTGTAAGTCATTCAAAATGAATAAAATGGTACCACAGTTTAAATAGTCCTGTTGTGTCTAATATTAATATACATACTTTATATATATTAATATAAAGTTATTCACAGTTATTGCCAGATACTGTAATTGCTTACTGTCTATCATACTTTTAACACTTTTCGGGCGTTCGGGCCAATTATAAACTATATTGTTATTGTAACGATGTCTTCTACTGAATGTAAAAAAAACAAGTAAAGAGTACATTTTGTTATTTCAGGATGTTAATTTTTACTTCTGTTTTAGTGAACGTAACTTAAAAGTAATACAGAGGCAAATATCTCAGTAATTCTGAGACAGTAATATTGTAATGTAACAGATTACTTTTTGCAAATAGGTAGCAAGTAATGTATTACAATTTCAAAGTAACTTGGTTCAAATCCCCGACCACAATGAAATGTCCTTTAGCAAAACTCTGAACTCGACGTGTACGTTCACTTCATCTTCCTTTTGTAATATATTAATCTCAGGATTATCACATGTGGATTTCAATCCGCACATTCGTCAGTGCCGTGCAATAAAATCTGTATTTGTCGCTGTGATTACGTGTGTGTACGGATTGTACAAACAAACGACAATAAGACTCGATAATTTTTAAAAATCCGTCAACTTTCTCAGTATTGGCAAGAGTTGTGGTTATATAACAGACACACACACACACACACACACACACTCGCATGTTTTCACTAATAACCGTGTTCTGTGAATGCGAATGCCAACAGGTTTAAACTCTGAGCGAGTGGTAAGTGTATCTTACGTCTGAGAAGCAAACATGTTCTAGCTCTCAGCGATGGCGTCCGCACAGATGAACAAACATGTGGGTTTCCCAAACTTTTAGACGCTTGTTTTCAAGCTCAGAATGTGGGAATTCGATTCCCTACTGTGCAATTTCACCCAATTACAAACACTATTTAAACATTTTTCAATCAAACACACACACACACACACACACACACACACACACACACACACAAACGAGTCGTTATCTGTTTATTGTATCAACGCCTCTTAAAAAGATTTCAGTAAACTGACTTGTTTGTGTAGCGCGCACATGTGTGTGTGTGTGTGTGTGTGTGTGTGTGTGTGTTTATCCATGTATTTTCGGAGCCATTTTTACATTTCTGGGTCACGGGGAGCCAATCCCAGTATATCTGAGTCTGAAGGCGGGACACACCCTGGGTTGGACACCAACCAATCACAGAGCAGGACACAAAAAAATCATAAAGCAAAGACAAGACTATAAAACAAATTACATAATATATTCACAGCTCAAACCATTAAACAAGTTATGCTTATTATGTTTGGAAGGATTTTTTTAAACTAAAGACACAGGACTTCGCTTCCAGTTCAGAAGGGATTTACACTTTGACATAAAATGACCTTACACCCTACAAAGAGAAGGTCACAGGCCTATAAAGTCAAGTTTGACTCTGGAACAATGAGTGATGCAAGAGCTTCTAAACGAACACACACACACAACACACAAACACACACATATCGTTGTGGACCGCGGAAAGTGAAAGCTGATGTGCGGTAAAACTGGGGTACAGATGGTGTAAAGTGTTTCCACATGCACTTTTGTTTCTGCTTCGTACAGGTTTTGGAATTTAAACACCTATTTATTGCTAATGAGAAAAATACAGAAACATACCAAAAGTCACTTTTTCTATTTAAAAAAAATGAATGGATTATCTGCCGATGTAAAAAAAGAAAAAAACATGAAATCATCAAAAAGTGACTTATTTCTATTGAAAGAAAACAAAATCTGAATTTTCAACGGACATTTTCAGCTGAGGAGGAAAAAACGTGTATGAAATTTTAAAAAGAGACTATTGATTTTTTTAATAAAAGGCATTGTTCGACCTAATGAGAAAAGAATAGGAAATTACAAGTGTTTGAAAGAACCTTTTTTCAATCTGAATTGAAATATATTTACACTTGAGGAAATTACCAATTTTTTGTATAATCCTGACTGTAAACACAAAATTAATGGAAAAAAATGACAAAAAAAATCACTTCTTTAATTAAAAAAATTACATAAAAAAAATCTGATTTTAAACACCATCAAAGGAACATTACTTTAAAAAAAATGTAACATTTACTTACAATCAATGACCAACATGCAGGAAACTAAGTTAGGCACATTCCTCGCAACAAATGTATGAATTTAACAATCATTTTGCTACAAGGACGCATTTTATGGTTATAAATGTTTGCCAGAATGGGTTTAAAACACTTAAAGTCGGCAATCATGAATTTGCAAATAAACGGCAAAACTGGAGCTGCTGTGGAAAGAGCTGTGGTTTGCGGGCTGGACCGTGTGTGTGTGTGTGTGTGTGTGTGTGTGTGTGTGTGTGTGTGTGCGTGTGTGTAGGTGGCTTATTCTAAAGGTCTCGGAAACCTATAGACAACACACACATACACACATAAGAACATCCACTGCACACGTTCCTCCCTAAAACACCAGAGCAGCAAACACTCGTGTTCCGATTTATAAAAAGCATCATTTCATATTCCAATCACACTTGGTGTCGGAATGAAAGGCCAAACACGCCGAACCGCAGCTGAAATGACGCATGTCAGACGAGGAGAAACATGCTAAATGAATCATTGTTCACATCTCGGCGTGCTGATGTGAAGGAAGTGTGTGTGAGAGCGTGTGGTATCATGTAAATCATCTCAGGGAAACCGCTGGGCTCGTGCCCAGAAACGCTTCTTCTGCACAACTTTCAGCAGAACCTTCAGGTTATTACGGACCACCGCTGCGCTCATACCGCCATAATTACCGCTGACTGAGGCTCGGCGAAACCTGATATTCATTATTAACACGATAACGCACGTATGACTGCACCATGAATCGCCTCGGTGCGAGTAAACGACGCAGAATCTCATCAAACCGTTTTAATTTGAACCATTTGTTACTAATTTGAAATGTGTTACTATTATTACTATAAATGTATGAGGAAAAAACATGATTTGTTTTTGTTTGGCCTGGCTAGGTACTGACAATTTCCAAAAATTTCCAACAATTGTGAGTGCATTAAAAAGAAAATTAATCACACGCTCCACCAAAACGTGCATCTCTATAACACGCATCAAAGCGGTAGAAAAAGTGCTAAATGCTAAAGCTAATGTTCTTGCTCTTTGCACACAACGGTTTACGTTTCTCTGCACTACTGGAATTTGTTTTTGATCATTCATGCTCATTTGCACCATATTTCCGTTTTTGTAATATATATTTATATTTTCTGCCACCACCCTTCTTTATATTCCCCTATAGTGTTCTGCCAAAACTTCCTTTTATGTACATACATGGTTATACACCTTTCATTCCTCACCAGTATGCACTTTATAATTCATTATCGCTACTTCTCCACATCTGGTTAGACCAAACTACATTCCGTTGTCTTGTCAATGACAATAAAGTTGAGTCTAATCTAATCAAATCTAATGACCGCACAATAATTAACGTCTAACAGACTTCCGACTAGATTTAAAGTATAGGAAGTCTAATTTTATAATATTATTAATATTAATAATACGCCACACAATATAACTGGAGGTGGATGGGAAAGCAAATCGGCCGTTTGAAACGACCTACAACGGCACATGAGCCAAAAACATTCGTAGAATTCGAAGAATGCAGAGTAAATCTTGGCTGGGTTTTAAAAGCAGAGACACGTTTATGAGATCACATAAATCAAATATTAAGAGCAGTTACCCAGACGTACAACCATTAATATGAATCTTCATTTGTGGCAGTTGTGGTCTGGCGGTAGGGAGCTGGATCTGCCACCCAAGTGTTGCAGGTTCGAATCCCGGTCTGGTGGGTTTCATAACTGAGTTTAAGGGTGGGTATCTGCTCCGGGTTGATTTGCGTTCACTTCACTGTGAGTGTAGCTTCACTGGAAGCAGAGCACAATTTCAATAGTGCCCCTAGTGGCCATACTGAAAATCTCACCTCCACTCAGATCTTAGAATTGAACTATTATCGAGTCGAGTGAAGAAGAGCCTCAGTTCACCGCTCTAAAAGTGAAGATGTGGACATGTGATAACACAAAATAAACTAGACATTTTTAAGTCCTCACTAACTAGATCACAAAAGCATACAATTAAGAGTTGGCTATGAAGCGTCAACAGATCTCGTGATGAAGAAGAGTCGCCTCTGGAAAACAAGAACATCATCCATTGGCTGCTGGGATGGAGATGCTGTGGATTGGTACCGCTCTCTGGAGGACCAGCGCTCGTCTCCGCTCAAGCCATATTTTAGCAGTTATGTTTATTTGCCAGAGGACTGCTGTGCAGCGTAATGAGCTGTTTATATTGAAGTTTACGATTCTTGGCGACGTTCGGAATGGATCCAGGAGTAGGGATTGTAATTATGGCTCTCGAAGTGTCGTGGGTGAAGGCCTGTGATGCAGATAAGTGCGATTCCCGTTGCATGGGAGCAATATAATAACTATAAACAAGGGAGACAATATGTTATCTTTAGCGTAATTGGGCCATAAAATAGTTCCACTCGAGCATCTATTAAGGACGTACAGTTTAGAATAGGTTTAAATAAACGATTATATAACCGTGTGTGGGGAAAAAAACAGTAGCACAAAAAAAAATATTTCCTCAAGTTATTGAAAAAAACAAATGTGAGGTAAAAAAAAGGTGAAACGTTAAATAAACAGGCAGAAAAAAAAATTCGGATAAATATCCAGCCATGAATTGTCTACCAACTGCTGGAAAAGTCCTCGACTGCATCAGAGCGTCGGTGAGCGAGTTATAAACATACGATCCAATTCCAGTCTCAACAAAATAGCTGGCGCGACCGTGCGCGCTGGCGGACGTCTTGTAATTAAATTAGCGGGAAAACGATGAAGTGATTTTCATTGTTTCCCTTCTTGCTTTCAGTCAATTTGAGTGTCGGCCATCTCAACTCGTCACTCTAAGATTCTCTCTCTTTTCTCTTACTTAATGGTTTCCTCAGACAATTTTTATGCTTTTAAGTTTTACATTTTTATCATTTAATAATTGTTCGGTAGATGCTAGGATGCTACTAGATGCTCTCACAATTGATGGAATATTGTGCCTGCGAGTGAGGACAAAGTGAAGTTGATTAATTAAAAGACAATGCTAGTTTTGCTGGATGTAAATCTGCGATAAACTTGGTGGAACGCACGGAATACGAAAAATGCGATGTTAAACGGTGGCTTGCGGTAATTCTGTCCACATTTGTTTTCCATTTCCTGCTCACACTTTTTGACCAAGTTGTCTTTTCTTTTCCTACTGTCCTTTGCATTCTAAGCCAATGCAATCTGCCAGGCTACGTCCCTTAAACTCGGTGAACTGTTAGAAAGACAAAGCTATTCCTGAATCCTTACCCTTTACAGACTTTTTTCCCGCTTTGTTAGACGGCAGAAGGTGGATTGAGGTAGTTTGGGTCGCTGAAAAGCTAAATTTTGATCCTCATCTTAAAGATAAGCTTGTTTATTTCAGTAGGACATCCAACAAATGTTATAACTTAATCTCGGTGTGGGAATTGGAGACTGGAGAGCCGAACAAAAAGCTTCCTGTAGATTATTAACTGGATTTCTTAATCGGAAAAAAGCTAACAATAAAATACGTAATTCATTTAGGTACATTTGTTCCATGTTATTTTGTACATTTCTTCACAAAAGCTAAATAAACATAGATATAGAGCAGATTTGCTGGCACACGGGCCGCAGCTTGCCCACCCCCATTTCAGTCAATGAATTTCGGGTCAATATTGCATTTTGGGTTCGTGTATTATTCATACACACTCATCAAGTTCGGCCTTCCAATTCACGTCAATCCAAAAAAGATGCGTGAACTTTATATGCCATCTTGTGCATCAGCTTCAGAGCTTTCAAACTTTGCCCAGCTCTGCGTCAGCAGAAGAGGTCACACTTCTGAGAAAAGGTGGCACCTCCGTATTCACGAGTGTGAGGGAATGTGAGTGACACTTCAAAGATCTTCCAGATATGAGAGAAGCAGCAATAAGGTTCTCCAGGGCCCAGGAACTGACAGGAGTTACAAGGCCAGGTGTGTGTTAACAGCGCTGTGAAGTCTGGATGCTTGTAGCTGGAGGCTGCTGGTTACATCACAGCTATAGAGGAGATGGTGATTTCTCAGTCAGCACATACTGTTCGGTTAGTGCGGGGCGGCCCTGAGCAAACACAGAGGAGCCTGTGCTCGCTCAGCCAAATTAAAATGCGTCAAAACACACTCATCGATGCTTCAGTTGTAATAAGAAGGCGAACACCAACAGCCTTGTTTTACTGTAATTACGCGAATATACTGTACTGTAAGCACCCCTTTGTTTCAACATTTCGACACTCAAAAAGTTGCGGGGTTCTAAAATTGCCAATTTTAAAAAAGCACATAAATGTTTACACACCCATTTTTCGTTTTTTCAAGTAATAGAATTGATTTTTTTAAACTATTATTCAAGAAAAAACTACATAGGCGAAAATGTACGTCATTTAGCCTGAAATTATTCGAAAAATAAGTGGGTATGTTTGCGGGATGCTTAGAATCACGTATTTTTGTGCAGCACAGTTTAACTTCATTACGCTTAATGAAAATTTGAAAAGCTTGACGCTGTTGTAAAGAACAGCTCTAGTGGTGATGGGCTGATCGGGAATACTCTCCCTCATGTAGGTTACAATCTGAGAACGAACGTCGTCTAGCATCAAGGTTTAAAGTCCTTCATGAGAACCTTCTCTCGTTCGGCAAACTTTTTCCATCCCTGTTGGAAAGTCTACAACCTTCACAAAATTTAAAAAAGCACTAAAAACTATATATGCTTTAATTCCAAATGCATACATCTCAGCATCTATGGGTTGGAAGCTAATTCCAAATGAAAATGAAGAAAATTTGCAACAAATTATATAGACTATGGATAAAAATATCTCTGATCTCTCCAATCGATTTTTGATAGAGAGTCATGTGATTGCGTGGTGACTGGTTCTGAATGGATTCTGGAGATCGCAGTCTATTGGCTTAAAATATTTCTTTCATACGCTGCTTGACAGCTCTTTGATGATCCCTATGCACAGTCACGTCACGTGAGGCAGAGGATTGTGGGAGATGGAGTTCCACAATCAAAGACCATGGTCAGATTATGTCAATTAGAATAAGTGTCAGAGTGAAGCCAAAAGAATCACACGGCATATCTAAATACAGTTCATAACATAGAGAAGATAAAAACATAATGCAAAAAGCTAAAATAATGTGTTACTGTTACTAGCTGTTATTTATCTCAGCAAAACATGTGCATTGATTTCCATGGTTTGTTGAAAATCTAAACTAAAGACGTTTTGAAACCAGTAAAACTAAAGATGAATCAATCAATCAACCAACCAACCAACCAACCAATCAACCAACCAACCAACCAACCAACCAACCAATCAATAAACCAATCAATCAATCAATCAATCAATCCAACTTTACTTACACCCATGTGGCAAAAAGCAAGACGTCAGTTTAAAAACTGCATTTGTATACTATATCAACCAGTAGGTTCAAGTAATTAAATTATTAAGATAAAATAGAATCAGAAATGAAAGAAATAATTACGTATAGTAATACAAACTATAGAACAAATATATAGAAGGTATAGAGATGTAAAGCTGAGGAAAAGAAAAGTTCATCCAAGAACATTTTTTTCCGCTTTTTAGATTCACTGTACTTTTTACTGTACTAGTTTAAATTCAAAACATTCTGAAACATCATGTAACTTGGGCAAGATGTTTGTCTGAATCTGAGAGGAAGGGTTTGGAGTGGGAAATAACTCTTTTCTACACACAATAAACCTTCTGGAAAGCCACAGAAGCTTCTGAGGACACGTCTGGTAGCAATTACAGAGCCAAAGCCTCTAACTTCTCACAATAAATGCTTGTCATGTGCCCTAAACGGTGCTCTTTTAAAGGTTTTTCTTCAAATTCATTCATATATTGTTCGCAGTATTTCCGCTTTTTTTTTGGGAACCAAACATCTGGGACAGTTCTAAGGGAAGCGTTGGGTTTTTAGACTGGCCTGGATTTCGGGTAAAAGAGAGAAATTGACGCCAGTCGGATTTGCTGGCAGAGAAAGAACATAAGAAGATTGGGATCCACGTCCAACATGATTGTGAATGTTCCAGTCTGAAGCTGTGGCAGTCAAAGCAATCCTCCAACATGTGAACCAACACATGAAAGCGTCCGCGGGGGTTCTTCTCAGTGAAGGGGAAGAATTCTCATAAAAATTGTGCTTTTTAGGGCAAACTAAATATGAAAGGAGACAAGGAGGCTGACATCACTGCACAGCGTGACGGGAAAACCTTCAAGTTATGTAAAAAGAATCCGGTGAAGCGTATAGAGTTTAGAAATGTGAATATTTCTCCAAAATACAGTGGGACATGCAAAAATGTGCTGATGCCCATTTTGTTATATGAGCCGCTTTTTACTGTAATTCGTACCTAGACTTTGTGAATTCGGACATTTTTTTTTTTACAAAGGATAAACAATTTTTAGTAAATGTAATAAAAATATGTTACATAGCAGTTGTTTCATTTTACATAGCAGTTAGTTGTTTTATTGTTTATAACGGTACATTATTTAATAATACAGCAGACAATCTCACATGAATGCTTACTGCCATCTTCGAATTCCATCACGCAAATCCCTGAGATTTCCAAAATTTCACGAGAACGAAGACACAAGCGGAGATTCCAAGATTATTTTATATATTGGAAGAAAGATGTTTTGGAAGAAACGAGTGTTTTGTTGTTTTTTGTTTATTTGAAGCGCGTTAAGATTAAAAAAATTGTTTTATACACCTCTGGACTGTCTCATCTCAGCATGTTTGCGTTAAGAAAAAGATGTGCTCGTTTCGTATAGACAATTTTTACGTAAATCGAGACAAAAATTTTGCAGCGACGCATTTCGTTACACAGGTTTATCGTTAGAAAGGACATTTGTAAGTTGGGGTACCACTGTAGTTTGAACTTTTCTAAAAGAAAATGTTACGTTTTTGGAGGATGAAACCATCTACTGTCATTTCCGGACAACAAAGCTAACTTTAAAAATGTAAACAGTTGAAAAATTTACAGTGCATCTTATAATCCAAAGAAAAAGGGGGACATTTGAAAATATTTCCCATTATACACTACCATTTAGAAGTTTGGGGTCACCTAGACAATTTTGTGTGTTTCATGAAAAGTCGCACTTCATTTTGAGCGTTTGTTTGACGTCACAAATGTGATGCTTCAGATTCTCAACCTGTTTAGAGGAAGGTCAGTTTTATAGCTTCTTTAACCAGCTAAACAGTTTCCAGCAGTGCTAATGTGATCAAACAAGGGTTTTACAATCATCCATTATTCTTCTGACACAATTAGCAAACACATTGTGATTGTACCATTAAAACACTGGAGTGACAGTTGAGGAAATGGGCCTCTATACACATACTTACAGTATATCTACATAAAAATCTGACATTTACAGCTAGAATAGGTTTTTACCACATTAGCAAACCTTCGAACGGTAGTGTATGTAAGAAAATAAAAAGATTAGAAAATGGAGTGTATTTAAATGGTGCACTTTAAAATTCACTGCACCTTATAATCCAAAAAAAAATACAGTACTTGGCAGAGATCATTAACATCTGCAAGTATGACATCACGTCTAACATCTGCATTTATTCCATTAAAGACTTCTTTTCCATTTCGGGGTCAACGGAAGCTGGAGCCAATCCCAGTAATCCAACACTTCCCGGCAGCCAATCACAGGGCGCGACAGTCACCGTATGGTTTTCATTTGTCCTGAACACATTTTTGGAACCATCGCAGAACCTGGAGTCCTTGTGTATACACATACAAGCATGAAAAGCTCTCCACACCAAACTGGGCCTCAAACTTGGCTTTTGAGTGGATTCTACCCATTATCCCAATTATCAAGAGATGGAGTTTGTCTGGTTTTGGGACTTACAATTGTCATTTAAGAAAATACATTTTAGCAAAACAAATCAAGCCAATGAAGAATTCCTACTCACTGTGGTTGATACGGGATGTGACCATTGGCTGACGGCTTCAAGGACAGGGTCATGTGTCCCACATTGGTGTTGGGCAGCGGTAACGGCACTTGGCCTTGGTGTTGTGGGAAGGTTTGCTGAGGAATGGGCCGCTGAGGAATCACATTATGACCATTGGAGAATCCATTAGTGTGGCCTCCGTTGGTGTGTCCGTTCAGTGGTCCGGTCGGATGAGAAGACGGTGGGAGCGTCGTTTGATCACAGGTCTTGCCTTTGGAACCTGGCTTACACACGCAGATGTGGGGTCGCAGACACATCCCTCCGTTTTTGCAGGGTGGCAAACAGTTTGCTACAACACAAAGTTACAAAGATGTGTTAAAATAGTAATGTGCAAAGTACTTGTGTATTCAGCAGCACGCAAACCATTACTAGCAAAAGCTGGTTTCAAAGAAAAAAAAAAGTGCCTTTTTGAAAACATCCATGCACAACCTACGGCCCACGGGCCATATCAACTCTTCCACGACTGCTTTTTTTTCTACAGGAAAAAATAAGTAGCGCAATAGCCTGTCATACACATGTGAGCAAAAAAGAACTAAATTGACTTTTTCAATTAAGACATACAGTGCAAGCAGAGGTGTAAAAACCTGAAAACCATCCTTGAATAAATGTATGGATACCTTACTGTATAAATTACTCCATTACAAGTTACCAATTCCAAAAAGACTTGAGTAAAAATCGTAAATTATCCACCTTTTTTTTTTACACGTAATAAATTAAGGCACAAATAAATCCATCAAGGACTGTGAAAAACAAGAAGCTCTTTTTTATGAGATTTTATTTTCTATTATAGTAATGAAATGTAACACCTCAACATTTCGAAATGGCAGGACAAAATAGATTAATATAAAAAACAAAAAGTCAGTCTCACTCAAACTCAAATGTGCAAAATTAGCAACCGCTAATTCACGTTCACGTGGTTTAGCTGATAAATAGCATCCAGCACCTTCAGCATCCAGCAGATGGCGATTATGTCTGTCCGCCCAAGAAATGAACCGTGTTAGAAAAAGATGCCGACTTGTCAAGCATCACAATGTAACGAGTATCGGTAAGTGTCCATTCAAATGTAGTAAAGTAAAGAGTACAGATGGAGTAGTCACACTACAAAGTAGCAAAAAACTTACTTTACGTACACAAGTACATTACACCACTGCATATAAGTAGAAAGACGAATGTAACAAAACGCCTTCAGATCACAAAGTAAAAGAGAGAGTGAAAGAGAAACCGTCTGAGAGAGAAAGAAACCAGCAAACTTGGCCGACCTGTGGTCTATAATTACACCATTGAGGAGCAGGAACAAAGCTGTCATTCAAAGTCCGGCCCAGCAGCCTCTCTGTCTAAGAAACACACATACACACACATTTTTACACCAGAGTTTCTGCACATCAGCATTTAGAACCTCTGCAGAAGAAAGCTTCAGTACAGGAACAGAGAATCCGATCTCAACCCTAATTTCATGACATCACAGCTTCACGTCTCCAGAAGCTTTAATTTCATCCTTCTCGTGTACCTGTCACAATCCCGGTGACTCAGACCACAAAACCCAGCGGGAGAGTTTGTAAGACACCGCTGTTCCACATGTTGCACACACACGCCGATTCATTCCAGACGTTTATGGCTTGTCAGCCGCACTTGTTTTCCACACAGACCTTTATTGACCATGCGTTGGTACAGTGATTGAAATATGACATCATCGGGACCCCACCCCGTTGGGTTTCTAGTGTAGACATGAGCTGTGTTGACTTTTCCGACCTCTTGGGTTTCCCTTCTCCAGGTTGCACACGGGGACTTTGAGGAATACGGTGAGCGAGAGTTCTTCAGAAGAACTAACAAGAAGGCTATTCTTGCACCGGGTCCACCGAGCCTTCCTCCCCGAGCACAGACCTTCACAAAAAAAGCACTATTGGGTTTGTGGGAGCTCGGGTCGCTCAGGTCTACACAGAGATTCACACTGGGGGTGGAATGGTGTTCAACTAGAACCTGGGTTGACCTTGAGTTAGGCCTGGAACAGGAAAGATGTTTTCTGTTTTCAATTTCAATTTTATTGTTTGGTCCAAAATCCATCAATAGACATTCCGTCCAGCAAAAAATTTCACATAAAACTGACCAAAAAAGCAATTAGCGTCATGCATTTAGAAAGCAATGTCTTGAACTTGTTCTTCTACACATATTGTTTAGGAGATAATACAGTAATAAAGTAGAAGTGGGCGGGAAAGCGGTATTAATGTGAAAAGGCATATAAACACTTTAATACAGTATAACACGTTTAATTTGTTACAACCTTTAATGACGAAACTGAGACATTACTAATCGAAAGCAGAAAACGTTGTAACAGGCTGAATTAATAGATGATACACCTGGAACCACAAGGCACGAGCAGGTGTCTTTGTAGTGTCTTTAAGCTCTACTAAAAAAAAAGAACTGTAATGGCGAGCACATCGCTGTCTCTGCGTATTTTTTTTTCATTATAATCGTTTGTAAACGTTTGTTTCACAGGACGTTCTAAAAAGAGTGAAAAAAAAAAAAGATATTGTGAAATACGAAGTTTACTGTTTCACTCTCACACACACGCGCACACTTTGGCAAATCAGATCTTCCTGCCCCTAATAACTCGTGAATGTAACGAGTAACAGTACGTGTCCATTCAAACGTAGTGGAGTAAAGAGTGCGAAAACTCTCTCTACATGCAAATGTAGTCAGGTAGAGAGTAAAAGTAGCTTATATTTTTAATAAAATGCTTAAGTAAAGTAACAAAGTCCATGTACTCAAGTGCTTTACACCACTGAACTTGAGAGACAAGTGTCTTCTTGTTTGATGCAGTTCAATACTTGTTTATTTTTCCATCATCCTAAACTAAGATTGTAGCCTTCAAGCATGAGTACATAGAAGCACATGTCACAGAAACAAAGTGTTAATATGTCTTAATCCACTCAGACGTGAGGTAAAAGCTCTTCTCTTCAGGCCGTTCGCAGCAGGTTCCTAAAGCTCATCACCTGTTCCCGCAGAACCAGGAGACGTTTAGCAGAGACGGCCAGGAAAAACGTATCCATCTCTCCGGCAAGCTGTGCAGTCCAGGTGAAATATTATTCTTTTGTGTTTTATCTGGCCGGAGAGCGTGAGCATTTGGACCGTGTCCAGTGACGGAGCGGTGTTTCAGCAGTGAGCTCAGAACACAGCTGAGGAAGACCTGCATTTATTTGCAAATTATTCAACAAAATAAACATAAACTGGATGTATGAGTAGGAGGGAAATAGATTTAAATATTGTTGTTACGTCACCTACATATAATATAGTACATATATGTACATTTTTTATATGCACATGTATTTTTCTCTCAAAGAAAAGCTTTTCCTCTCTCAAAGTTTTGTTTTCCTAGCCACTGTATCCTCTCTGCTGCTCACTGCTCTTTGCTGCATGTTATTGTTAAACTATCGTACATTTCAGCACATTAAGTCGAACTTAAAATCCTAAAAACACAAATAAACATTGGCAAAAAATATGCTCCTTATATTTGAAAAAAAAAAAAATGATATTTTTTTAATGGTGCACCTTGTAATTTAGGACAAAACAAACAAACTGGATGTATGAGTGCAACGGGAATACTGTATATTTAAATATTGATACTATATGTCATCGGTGAGTAGATATACCGTATATTCATCTGTGAATATATATTACCGTCTGGACTATAAGCTACACCTGCATACAAGTCGCATCCACTCTATTAAAAAACGTTTTGCAAGCCACAGATATGTATGTTTTTGGATTAGATATTTACTACAGGAACGTAACTATTTTGAATTCTAAATGTACATGTATATAACTAAATAGATTCTTTCCTAACCTGTATTTTAACACGGCAGCAACTTTGCACGGCAAAACTTATAAAAAATATATCTGATAAAGAGGAAGTAGTGTTTTCTTCTTTGCATTTATGTTGTCTTAGTTTTGTTTCTAGTTCCGGTTTAGAGCGCCCCTAGTGGTGGAAAAAACCACCAACCTATGAAAAAAGTAGCGGCTTATAGTCCAGAACTTAGGCCTGATTTATTTTCTCCACCTCTCTCAAAGTTTTGTTTTCCTAGCCACTGTCTCCTTTCTGCTGCTCACTGCTCTTGTAGTGGTAAATTACCATTCTTTTCAGACTACAAGTCAACTTAAAATGCTAAAAATGAAAACAGACTGCGTCTGATGATCTGCGAAAAAATGTGCGTCTTATTTGTGGAAAAAAAAAATTCCGATATGTTTTAATGTTGCACCTTATAATTTAGTCCACCTTTTTGGGGAAAAAATTGTTTCACCTTTAGTAGAAAAAAGTGTGGAAAAACCCAAAAAAAAAAAAAAATCAAACCACATTGAGCATTTAGCGGTAAAATTTACGCGCAGGTCTTTCTTCTGAGACAGGAGAGCAAAGACACGGCCGTCCTGAAACACAATGGAAAGGGAAGATATATAGGAACAGAGGGAGGTAGAGACCATACGCAGGAGTCTCTCGTTTTTCCCTATATCAAAGAATATACGAGCAATGAAACTGATGAAAATCGTTTGACCTGTGATTAATCTTCACTACTATGATCCCTGTCACCATAAAATACAACTTCTAATGTTGCTGTCAGACGAACCAAGACGCTCGTATTTCATTTTAAATTTACTTGAAAGAGTGAGTATATTCTGTAGCGCTGACCTCACTGACCCGGACCAAGCCGCGTTTACAGCAGCAACCTGCTGCACGCCGACAAAAAAACACCACTCCATGGCATAAATAAAATATGCCGGAATAGAATCAACAGTTATGTCAAGCGAAAAGCTCCCGATTCTGCAGATAAAACGCTTCTCTAGGGCAATAAAGCGGATTCTCACTGCCAAACTAAACTTTCCAGCAGTCTTCCATTAAAAATGTTATGTTAGATTTCAGCTCAACTTTACTCGGCAGCTGATATTACAAACTCCAGCGATGAACAATTCCCTTCACGAGGAAGACTGTCGAAGATTAAACGCCACGCATTTATTAACTTCACAACTACTTTACAGCGGCGACTAAAGATGTGCTCAACTTCTGGATGCCACAGAAGATGCAGAAGAATCATTTTAACACCTCGCCCATACATCACCTGAGCAATTTTTTCCATTTCTGGGTCACGTGGAGACAGAGCCATGAGACAAAGCCACAATCACCACCGTTGAGTTGGTCGCTATCCAATCAGAGTGAGGCACATTCACACCTATTGGCTCAGTATTATGTATCATTGGCTCATTCTCCCCAAAAACAAGAAACGGAAAAAGTGGTGGGGAAAGCAATGATAGGTTATTTTGTACAAACTTGTGAATTTATCGTATTTATGCGAAATTTCGCACCCCTTATTTTTCCAATTTTAGAAGCTCAAAAACTTGTGTGGTGCTTATTTTCGCCAATTGCGAAAATGCACGTACCGTAAATATAAACGCCCATTTTTTCCATATTTAAAGTCAGGAACAATCACAGATAAACGGAAACACGTCGTCTTTATGTAGCAGTGCGCAAGTGTTGTGTCTGGTTTTCTTTTTTTTTTTAAATGGTTCCGGAGGCAGACATTTATATAAACTTTTATTAACTACCGTAACTAACTAACTAACTAACTAACTAACTAAAAGGAATAAAAAAAACATTAGACATGCCGCAACACTTAACAGGGACGAAATAACACTGGAAGAAGTGAGATTAAACTAAACACAAACATTTATTTTACAACAAGCAGAGACTACAAACCACATCGGGCAGGTTATGGCTCATGGCTACAAACGAAGTTTAACACGCCATTGCAGAAAGAGAACAGTCGAAAAGTAAGAGCACAGGCAAAGAGTAAAAATTCCAAGGATACGATACAAGTTAGGTTTGTAATTTGTAAAGAAAAAGAAGAATTTTTAAGAGAAATTTTACTTAATTTAGCCAAAAATGTAAACAAGAAATTTATCATATGGGCGCTTATATTTGCATAAATAAAGTAATTTCATTTTTCTTGAAAAATGAAAAACTGGACAAAGTGAAGTTGGATTCTTTCCTTTCACACAATTCCAGGTGATTCTGAAGGATGGCGAGTAACATCTTAATCAAGACAAAAAATGTGATCGTTTGGGCTGAAATATCTTACAGCATAATCTGTATTTTACATTTGTGAAGATTACTGTCAGGAGGAAACGCATCCCTCAAGTCTGTTGCCGGTTAAAAAAAACGTGGCCTCACAGGAAAGACAGAAAATATTGAATTAGGAAATAGTTTTGCTGACCTCTTCGCAGTAAAAGACTATTGAGATTTCCTTTAAATGAAAAAAAAAACGACAAGCGGCAATTTGTAATTTAAAGCACAGATTCACAGCTTTCCAATAATCAGTAGAGTCGGTCAATGTCATTGCTATGGATGAATTCCCGGGTATTTACAGTATTAAGATAACTGTATCGAGAAGCAAAAGTGAACAGCATTTTTTTTCCCCAATCAGTGTATCGTGTTGGTCAAAAATTCACAAATAAACGATAAAAATGGCACGATAAGTTGGGGGGAAAAAAATCGGAATTGCTTATAGAGAAATAAGTGTCTTAGTGGATTGATATAAGTGGATTGAACCTTCAAAGCGTAAGAAAACACTTCAAATCAAAAGACACTTTACAAACTTGCATAATTAAAGTCAACGGAAATGTGGGATTCACAGTCAAGACGAAAGCCAATAAATAAAGACCTGCCACCGTGTCAGACAAGAGAAAGATCACTGGGATGGACGATCCTCACAATGTCCACCTGAAGTCTGATGCAGGACTCTGAGATAAAACACTTTGTCAAAAAAACAGCAGACACTCCTGACAGAATCTTGGAGGAACCGCGGAACCTACACGCAATTTATCACTCCTGAAGAACGGGGGGAAAGAAAAGAGGAATGTCACTCGGGACAAGGAGCTGTAGACACAATATTGATTGTGTGAGACAGACTGTATGTAAAAGGTGGAAAGGAAAAATGCACTGGGTTAAGGAGTCGGACCCCTGGTGGTCTCCAAGTTCTTGCACACAAGCATTGGCCAGGTTCTTATGTAACATTCTGGCAGAAGGAACCTGCTCTCACTTCCACACGGCACCTTTAAGTGGTGGATCCTTCTTTCTCAATGACTTCCACAAAATTCGTCAACTTTTTTATACATGCACAGAGTTGCATTCTTTTTCACATTCTGTCATTTTTCTTGTGTTTTTGCATATTGTGTTATATTTAAACCGTTTCTTGCCTTCAATATTTTTGACCATATTTTAATATACTGTAGTGTAGTTACTTATTTTGGTTATTCAGTGTGGATATTTTAGCGGGGTTTTTTTTTTTTTGCACCACACAGAGTAGCAATACTAATTTAATTTTAACACTGTGACACAATGACAATAAAGGCATTCTTTCTTTTCTATTCTATTCTAGACTGTATTACACACACACAGTCACATCTTTAGTCGACATCCACCAGTCTACACTACTGATTCCCAACCTATGGCCCATGGGCCACATTCGGCCTGCAGACGTTCTCCTCTATTATGTCTTTATTATAGTTATTATACAGTATAATACTTTCTGATTTTAGTAACATTTATTCCATTAGAAGTTATGACAGGACTCTAACATTAAGATCAGACTTTATTAATTTAAAACACATTTTGGGCAAAGGGAAAATTTTGTGTTAGAAACACTTTGAATCTGAGACGACCTTCAGACGTTTGTGAAGGTCAAATTAATGAATGAATGAGACTTTGTTTAAATTTAAAGGAAAATCTCAAGCAGATGTTGAATTTAATGCTGAAGCTAATTTGCAAAAAAAAAAAAAAAAGACTGAAAATGCTCACAATGTTTGCGATCACATGTTTGTGAAGACACTTTTTCTGTGATGAAGAGCTAAACTTGGATCACAGACCATCATCTTTGTTCTGTGCTGAGAAGCAATGTGACAATGTTTAAAATAACATTATTTAATTTCCATCGTGGCCTTCAAAAGTCATGTTTGACCTCATCTTATGAACAAATGGCCACCACTGATTTAAACCTTAGCGACTCTGTTGACAAACCTAATAAGTGAATTGAATTCTATTACAAACCAAATTGTCCTTCAACTGAAGTAAATTCGTCAGAGTTCAACGCAAATCAGGTTCACATGTTCGAGACGTTGGCGTTTATTCAAAGCTATGAACTTCTAAAGTCAATAGCGCAAAGGGAAAAACCACCAGAAACAAAGAGAACAACAGCTGCTGAGCTTCATCTAGAGCTGCGCTGTTTATAGTCCAGATGAAGGCGAGTAAAAGCATCGTAACTCACTGTGGTAACTTTACTGAAAACATCAACTTAAACTGCCGTAATCCAATCACAACTATGAAAGGTGAGTATGGTTCACCAACTAGACCAAATTCAGCATTTTTAGTTCACAAACCGAATCGTTTCCAAACAGGTTGGACCACCAAGATAGTGAAGATCTGATATTATCATCACAGCAACTGCCTTGCTCGTGAAGGACGTCATAAAACACCTCCATCTGTGGAGCCTACGTCCACTGTGAGACCTTGAGTAGAGTGTGAGGAGCAGAGATGGTCCAAAAGAGCGGACATAACTCACGTTTAGTGCAGCGCTGAGATCCCGGGGTCTTGCTCCAGCCGACACAGCACTGCCCCCCACAGACATTCACCCTGAAATGACATAAGACACGTTCAAGCTCAAAGCCAGCAGACCTTCTCACCTCTTTCTCACCCCCCTGGTCAATCTCTAGGCCCACACTTAGAAATCTGAAAAGCGTCTTTGAGTCGATTATGGATGAGGTATGTTTATAGACTTGTTTCATGCTCAAAGCAAAATAAATTCTAAAAAAAAATTATATATTAAAAAAAGTCAGTCCCGTTGTGGAGTCTTGTTGAAAAATACTTTTTTTGTAAATGTTCAGCATCTGTCGACGTTTAGTCACCATCTCTCTTAACTCACCGCTTCATCTCTCTGTTTTTAAATGGTAGGATATAAAGCACTGATGATACTGTATTACTGTACATTTCCACAAATACAAGTAGGTTACACTTGAAACTTTTTGGATTTCAGTGTCCTAGTAAAAGCTTTTGACAAGTACAACGCATTAGTCATTTATTTTGTTCTTTTTTTTAAATGATTAGCTGTCCTATAGTCATAACAGTGTTATTATATTTAACGAAAAGTTATGCAATCGTAATTTTCTACTTTCAACTTGCAATCATTCTTGATTTTGTTATATAAAGAAATTGCAATATTATGAATATTAATAATACGTATCTGCTATAGATGTTTTTAAGTCTTATGGATTATTATATTAACTTTATTAACTTATGTTCTATTATTAGAACCAACTATTACAGTATTAGTGGGTAAATGTATTGTATTACATTATACCACATCTATTTTAGTATAGTAATGTAGATTATTATTATGAATGTTCATCCTAATATATAGAGTGACTAATATAGAATCAGAATCAACTTTAACGGCCACGTTTGTACAAGACAACGAGGAAATAAATGTGGTCAGTCTTTTGTTCCCATGAAAAAAAATACATGAAAATCAAAAATAGAATAGTACCACACACACACACACACACACACACACACACACACACACACACACACACGAAAAACATTTCTTGCTATGAAACAAATAAAAAAAATGCACACATAATGTATGTATTACACTTTAATAATAACATGCATACACACGTTATTACACAAGGGTTAAATTGAGTGAGTAACTTTCGAACGGGTTGTGGGCCTCTGTCATCACTAATACCGTATACTCTATACATTTAACACCTATAAGCGTGTATTTTGAACGTAATTTCGGTGAATGATCTCTTACCCCGAGACTTTGATGTGATGGCTGCTGGTGGTTGTGTGGCGGAGCGGAAGGCTCGGGTTCGGGTTCGGCTGGTGACCCATTCTGCGGGTCCGGCTCTGGCCGTTAAAGCTGGTTTTGAGCTGGACATTGAAAGAGTGAGGCTGACCAGAAGCTCCAGCCACCGAGGAAATGGAGCTGACGTGAACCCGGTCCGTACCGCCCGGTCCCGGCTGCAGGACGTACAGCCTCCGGATGCCCTGATCCGCCGCGAGCGAAACCACCAGCAACGCCAGGGAAAGAAGAACAACGTCCCACATGAGCAGAGCCTTATCCATCAGAGGAGAACACCACCCAAACACTCGCAACTATAAATACACACACGAGTCAGAAAAACGACTGTACAAAGAAAAAGAGACACGTCTGTCGCGCTGTCATCCACACGCCGCGAGAACGACTCCCTTCACCGGCAAACACAACTCGGTGAAGCCGCGCGAGAACCGGGAGCAGAAGTTTGAAAAGTCCCTCAGAAAAGTTTGAGCGAGACTGTGCTGAAGCTCCGGCGCTCGACACAGCCACTCTCGACACAGGCAGACGTGACGTCACGGATGGGGCTCTTATTGGAACACACACATGTGGGGCTGAACCCTTCACCCCCTCCACACACTCCCCCGAAAATGTGGAAAAAAGTGAGTCAGGCATCACTTTCTCCTGCCGAGGCTGGAGTGACGGGGTTATGTAATCAGCGCTCTGTGGCAGGTAAAAGTGACAGATGGGTCGTTTCACTTTCTCCCTTCTTCGTCTGCGTTTGTTTTTTGTTTTTACTTTTAAGAGTAGACTTAAAAAGCAAGTAAAAAAAAGCCTGGTAAGTTTACATGGATTTTGTTATTGTAAAGAGACTGATGAATTGAGCGCCTTTATTACTGTACTAATAAGTTAAGTGACAGCTAGTCGTATTTCAGCAGTTGATGGGAACTGTATGTGCAGAGGATTGCACAACTAGTATAATTAGTTGTACAAATATCTAGTAATAGTCACACTAGAGCAAGACACTGAGCCCCATATGCCCCTGGTCGACGCGGCCTAATCCTGCCCACTGCTCCGGGTTTGTGTGCTGTGTGTGTAACTTCACTGGATGCTTAAATGCACAGCACAATTTCTTTATGGTCCTCAGCCACAAAGCAACTTTCATTTAAAGAGAAATTACCCGGCACCAGAGAGTCGTGTTCTCCCTAGGTTTTTTTTCTCTCACCCCGCCAGAGAGGTTTTGTTTTCCTAGCCACTGTCGCGATCTAGCTTGCTCTTCTGGTCATGGCCCACAGTCTGATCAACAATGAACATATTTTTCCTTTTTAACGGACTCTTCTTTTTTCCCCCGAAATTTTTGAACTCATATAAAGAATGGACATTTTTCTTTTTAAAGACATTTTCACATAGCGTCTTTGCGTTGGTCTCGGACTAAGAAAAGTGCTATATAAATGAACTTGAACTTTTAAACAATGCATTGTGGGAAGACTTTGTAACGATTTTCGTCGAGGAGGCGTTACTGCCGAGCGTAGCAGTCAGGAAAGGTAATTCTGACACTCGTGTCCCATACACCGCACGACTCTACTTCACTTTCAACACACAAAACACTGCTGGGCCATTATGTCGGCTACACTCTTCACTCCTGGTAAGTTTTCAACAACAGTCAAACAATCAACAAACACAAACTTACCCTAAACTACAACACAACCATGCAAAAAGAACCACACGAGAACACGTATTTACAACAAAAATAACACATAAAAACACAAACAACCGGACTTTCACACGGCATTGTGGGAAACCCGATGACGTCATCGCGAACCCCCCGGGCGAATCCCGCGGGCGCGGCAGAGATCGCCACAACTTGTTTATGTGAGGCACACTGTAAAATCTGTGTAAAGCTACTTGGATATTTTACAGTTGTATTGTATTTTACAACAAAATACAGTTGTAGTGTAACGTTGGAAATTTGCTGCTTTTTGTTTTACAATAATGGGAAGACTTGTTGACTTAAGTGTTGAAAAAAAAAAACCAGTGCTGTGCTGTAAATTAAATATTAGGAATTAAAATGTAAAACAGTAACAGTAAAATGTTAGAAAGCACAGCTCCAGAAAACTCGTTTGTTGCATTGTGCTGCTGTGTCGTAATTAAAACGTACCGCACAAAAGGTAAATTTGGAAGATTAAAAAAAAAACTAAAGAAAAACACAGTATTATCCAGTAAACCAAACTTAGAGAACCATAATATTACTGTATTCTTTTGGAAACCACAGCTGCCAGCAGATTATTTTTTTTGTTCTAAACACAAAAAAGTGTAACATTGTCCTAGCGCTGTAAATAAAACAAACAGAACAAAGAGTTACTGTAGCTTGTGCTGTAAAAAAAAAAAAAAAAAA
>CM051497.1:26468188-26488631 GCA_028031935.1 Paedocypris micromegethes | reverse complement strand
GAGAGAGAGAGAGAGAGAGAGAGAGAGAGAGAAAGAGAGAGAGTGAGTGAGTGAGAAAGAGAAGTGAGTGTGAAGAAAAAAGAGCTAGAGAGAAAGAGTAAGAAAAAACAGCAAAGACAAAGCGAGTGAGAAAGAAAAAATGAGAGCAAATGAGAAAACGAAGGAAAAAGAGTACAAGATAGAAAATGATAGAAGAAAAAATAGAGACAGAGCGAGAAAGGGAGGAAGAAAAATAGTAGAGAAAGGAAAGAGAAAGGAAAAACAGGAGAGAAAGAAAGAAAAAGAAAAATGAGAGATCTAGAGAAAAATGAGAGAGAAATAGAACAAGAGAGAAAATTATAGAAAAAAACTAAGAAAAACTGAAACAGAGAGAGGAAGGAAAATAGGAGAAAGAGAAAGAAAAAACAAGAGAGCGAAAAAAAGAAAAAAAACTAAGAGAAATAAAACAATAGAGAAAAAAACAACGGACAGACAGAGCAAGAAAGGCATTACGAATGAAAGAATGAGAGAGAAAGAGGACAAAAGAAGGAAACAGAGAGAAAGTAAGAGACTGAAAGAGAAAAAGAAAGAAAAGAACAGAAAAAAGAAAGAGAAAGAAAACAAACACACGTGTGTGTGTGTGTGTGTGTGTGTGTGTGTATGAGGAAAAAGAGTGTGTGTGTGGGTGAGAGAAAGATAGTTTATGTGTGTGTGTGTGAGAGCGATATAGACAGAGTAATAGAGAGGGAGTGTGTGTGTGTGTGTGTGTGTGGAGTAAGTTATGATGGGGATTGAGTCCAGCCAAGCGCTGAGATCCCAATTAGCGTGTGAACCCCTCACAGGAACGGGAAGCCCACGCCGCCACCGACCTTTTCAACTTCTGTGCTTTTACATCACAACTTTTAATTGATAAGCTACGAGCGCTTAGCAGACGCAAACGGATAATCCCGAGAACTCAAAATGGAAATGAAATGATGGAGGAAATAAAGTTTCCCTTTTAACAAGCTGATGTGAGAAACCAATCAGACAACAGACATTTTTAATACTTATATAACCCAGAATGCAATTTAGATGTAAATAATAAAAAAAAGAAAGAAATGACAAGTTACGAACTAGCAAAAGACAACTCAAACTCCATTTACTTTAAAAATTCTAGATTTCCATTAAAGTCAACCACTGTAAAAAAAAAAAAAAAACACATGAAACACTATCGTTTCCCAGAACTAAATCTGACGTCCAGTCAGTAATTCCAACAACTTAGTAAAACCCGAAATAAAATGTACTGCATCCTGGATTCAATTATAAATGACATTAAATCAATACATGTTTTTTAGATAATTAAGATAAGAACCGAATATGGATTAGTAGCAGTAAAATCCCAAAGAAACGTATTTGTGAAACGGGGGAAAAAAAAAAAGGTTCACGGAAAAGTGAATTTTGTGGAGACATTTTTTTTAAATTATATACAAAAAACGCAAATTGTAACTCCAAGCGATTTGGTGATGAAATCAAAAATATACATTTCTTACAAAGAATTTGCTTTATCACATTTTATCTTACGAAATAAAGATTCACTGGAATAAAGGTTCCTTGAACAGTGAGTGTGGCCAGGAACTGGAACCATATTAGGAAATCAAACCACGACTTAGCTCTACTTAACGGTGCAAAACTGCAAAACGTGGTGTAAATATACAGTGCAGTGAACACACACACACACACACACACACACACACACACACACACACCCAAGAACACTTCAGTTATTTAATTATTATAATAATAACAACAACAATCCATTTAATCTCCATTTTAAGAGCCTCAAGGTCTCCTCAAGGTCACCTTACACAACACACACAATTTGCTGGTCAGAATAGCGACAGACCAGCTCACACACCTCACACAATCAGAATTTAGGATCCATGAATTATGGATTCAGACCTGCTGGAATTAGAACTAGCACCTATCCGAGTCCAACTCTCCAACCATTGGGAATAGTGGAATTACATTCTGCAAACGTGTAATTCTCCATCAGCTTCACTCGGTCTTCTCTCGCGGATCGCCTGGATTAGTTTGGTTTTGGCAGCAGCCAAGCGTGACAGACAGAGCTCCACCGTACCTGCCTCTCCGAGCCGCTGGACAACCTCTTACCATCTACTTTCCCTCCGTTCCAGTCAGTGAACTTTCTCCTGAGGCCGAACCAAACGCAAGACTCGGTTCTGACGCAAACTGTTCTCGCAGTTTGAATCTCGCAATCTTCCACTAAATGTGTAAAAAGCCAAGGTGGACTCACCTCCACGTCCTTATATTTGTCCTTGAGGTCCATGAGGCGATGGTAAGCTCTGATAGCCTCGCTGAACTCGCCCAGGTCTGTGCACACGGCGATGAAATTCTCCCAGATCTGCCATCGCTCGTAATTACACTTGAGCGCTTCCTGAAGAGTGCGGAACGCCTTCTCCCTGTCGCACACGCACACACAAGGACACAGCGACTGTGTGAGCAATATGAACCCGCCTTTCATCACTCTCATGCATGTTTTATGTGGGAAATCTGCAGGCAAGACCCTTAAACATTGGTTTGTAGATAGAGGCGCCCAGACCGGACCCCTAGATCTACTGCTAGTTTCTAAGTTCTGTAGACCAGGATTACGCATTTCAGCCTGTCAGCGGTCGACTCTGAAGGACAAGGGCTCTTAACGTGAACTTTAAAACGTCTGCATCATCTACGCCTGATGATAGTCCATAGAAATCAGAGGAAATCGAATGAAACATTATCAGAGCCTCTTAACGAGCTTATCAACCATCATAATCATTTAAAAAAATAATAAAAATAAAAAGAATACACAGTATTAACGTGCATAAAAGCACCGCGCGAAATATAAGCAACCCCCTGATTTTTCAGGCACAGAATAAAAATAACGAATAAGTAAGTAAATAAATAAATAAAACATTCTAAAAACATTTTCTGTTACTGGTTCAATTACGTTTATATTCTGTTAACAATACTATTTTTTCTTAATTTAACAAACCTAACTTGTGACTGATATCATTTTTATATTGTTTTACTTTAATTATACTTTTTTACAATAACAAAAAATCGATTCTAGTGGTCAGAACTTAATTTCCTTAGATGATTTGCTCTGCAGTCAGACTCCGCATATGCGCAAAGCATATTTGTTCAAGTTCAGGCGTTTCAAACAGTGTGAAAGGTGGAAGGATTATTATCCCCTGTGCAGCGACCAAGCGTTTTGATTGTGTCTGTTTCTTGGATTGTTTTTACTTCTTGCCCGTGTTCTTCATTTTCCGCTGTTTCAACTCTTTCTGCGATGACACATTGGACTTGCTTACACTGGGTAGCTGATTGCGCTAAGCTAAGCGGTCGTGGTTTGTAGTCTCTATTGGTTGTAATATAAAATATTGTATGGTGTTGTTTAATCTTAATTCTTCAAGTGTTATTTTATCTCTGTGAAGTGTTCACGCTGAAAAGCATTTGTTAGTATGGCAATGAGTGAGTGAATATTCAGAAATCTGGCCTGATTACACTTTACACTCGTCAAAGGTTCTTAATTTTAAAAAAGAGACTCGTTTGAGATATATATATATATATATATATATACAGTCTCTATCAATAATCAGTTAACAAACCGAATATCGGTTACTCAATTTAACTCAGTTAAGGACAGTTAACGAATATTGAAAAAAGTATATTAAACTATATACGTTAATAAAATAAAACAGTCTTGAACACAGAGAATAGCCAAAACGGTGCAGCAAATACATGGATAATGATTAAAATGTATTTTCAAATGTAATAATTCACTATTAGTATTAGTAGAATTAGTAAGTCCCATTCAACAAAAGCTTAACGTTTCATAATTTTTCAGTATAAACTACATCAAAACTTAATTTAACGGTTGTCAGCAGAGCAACTCGAATCCGTTCATTCAAAATGTACTGAAGCTGTAGAGTCACGCAAACATTTCGCTGCAGACTATTTTTCACCAAAACACTGGCGTTTCAGCGTGGCGTGGTGTTTGCACTAGACCCGGCCACGTCTCAATCCCTCATAATGGCTTTTCTGTAAAGGCTATAAGCGACTGCTCTCAACAGGAAGGTCGATACAAGCTACAATGTAACATCTAAACCCCGGCTGTGTAGGAACACAAGCAGGTGCCTACACACACACACACACACACACACACACACGCGTTCAGGATGGTCCCTAGGAGCAGTAATCAGGTTTTAATAGAAGATTCCACAGACTCATCTCAGGGATGAGTGCACTGGGCTAATTGGATCAGGGGCACAGGAGGAGGAAAATCATTCCCAAAATCCCCCAGGTATGTGCCATTACATCAACGTTTCAGGAAACACCTTTTGTCCTAGCAGGAAGCCGGCGAAAACCTTCCAATCATATCAAGCGGCGGATGTCATAACTGGCATTTAGCGCTCAAATCTAGTAAAAACGGCTGGGCTGGTGAACGGCGGAGGCAGACACAGCCAGAGCCCGGAGGAGATTTATCTTTGCAATTACAGCTGCCAAAGTCATTCCGGCAGCCGGTGAAAAGCAGGGAGGCCACCGAGCATCCCCAGCGGAGGCCGGATGAAGCCATCGCAGACACGCCGCGCAAATCAGGTCAAGCTACACTTAAATAAAGTCTGGATGTGGCGGCCATTACACGAGACACACTGACTGACTGACTGACTGATAACAGTGTCCGTCCTGATGTAATTGCTGTGGCGACAACACGTTACATTGCTAGCTTTAACTAGACGGTTTTTATTCGGTTTTAAAACTTGCATTCTTATGTCATCTTCGGGAATATCGTTTTATTCAACGTTTTTCTTTACACTTGTGTCGTCAAATTCAAATTGTCTTGCTTAATGGCATTCCCTCCATTTTCCTCCAAACCTCATTAATGAGGTTTTATTTCCCAATACAGAAATTAAATTTAACATCTCGATGTTTCAAAATTAAAAGATTAAAAAAAAAAAAAACGTCTTAGTCAAACTTGTGTGTCAAGTCAAACTTAGTCAAACTAAATGTGATTTAGCTGATAAATAGCATCCAGAACCTTCAGCATCCTGCAGATGGCGATATCACCTCATCTAAGTGTTCTATTCAAATGTAGTGGAGTAAAGAAACTACAGAAAATTGTAATTTTCTTGTTGACTTTAAATGGGTGTCATCATTCCATCATTTTCTTCCCCAATGTCTGGAGTTGATGGGATTCATCGTTCAACTGTTCATTCTCTTTATCTTAGCACTCATTTTACAAACATTGTTTCAACTCAAAGGGTCTAGAAACCTCCATAGTTTTCTACTGAAATCACCTTCTTTGTATTTAATATGCTTTTGCAGTTTAAGTTTGGGTCCATTTTCATTATCTGCTCTATTTTTAATGAACCATATCAGAGCCATCAGAGTTTACTAGCTTTTTAATGGCATTTCCTTGTTTCGACTCGGGTCAACTTTTATCTTTCATAAACACATACATGTAAACTAAATTAAGATTGTCTACTTTCAGGAAACTGCTTCCATGCTCCCGTCATTTTTTAGCTTACACATGTAATTATATAGATTTATGTGTACAATACAACACACAAAAGCAGTTGTGGGTTTTAGGAAAGCTTTCAGGATCAGACTGAAAGGCAACTGAAAGAAAAGTCAAGAAAAAAAATAAAAGGTTTAACTAAATTTCCTGAGAACTGAAAACATCTAATACATGACGCTTACATGTATTTTGTTTTCGGCCATTTAAAAGATAAAAAAATTGAATGGATTTATTAATTTAGTGATTCTACATCAGTGGTGCCCAACATTTCATTATAAGCGGCCAAACTTTGCGATCCACAGCAATTACAGAAAACATGTAGATATTATTACAGAAGATAATTAAAATTATACATTTTTATAATATATACTGTGTATACATAAAATATAATTATGGTTATATACTCTATATAGAATATATACAAATTATTTTAGTAAGTATAGTTACTAAAATGTGAAATAAAAATCAATAATTTTCAGACTCGCCATACGATGCTAATTTTCCAATGCTATTCAAAATTTTCTAAGAATGAAGATGATGGACGATGACCCAGGTTTTGCTCTTCACAAAGAAAGTTTCTTCACAAATGTTGACATCAATTTCAGTTATTCTTTTTGCAAATTTAGAAAGTTCACTGGAGACAGTTCAGCAAAAAACTGGCGGAGATTTTTCTCTAAAATTTGTATTACAGAGACGTCTGAAGGTCACCTGCGACTGTAAGTGAATCAGATTAGCCCGAAATGGGCATCATTGATCTAAAACATGAACGCTAGTCTGGTCTCTCCTAATGTGTTCGCGTTGAGGTCATGAACACATGTAAATACCCATCAGTTTCCATTCTCATTTCTATCCAATATCTCGGCTGTGTGTAACCAAACCCGAGAGTTTAGCCTTCTCACCAGTTTGAACAAATCTTGTGTGCGACTCATTGAAGCTGAAGAACTTCTGATAAACGCTCCTGTGAGCATTCAAAAGCTTGTTTGTTATAGCTGATGTTCCCAGATGTGCAACATTGGACAATGTTTTATCAGCACGTTTGTACATTTCCCGTAAAACCCTATGGTCCATACTCACTTCATATGCAGCCTAATGTACGCCGTGGAGAGATTGTTCCATGCTTCTGAATTCTGAAACAGAAAAGAATCACGGCGTCTGAGGTCATTTATCAAACTTAACTACGGCAAAAGAACATCACTGCAATCCAGAAGCTTTCCAACAGCTTGTTTACGCGTCTCCTGGACGGGCTTTTAAGACTTGCTCCAGACTTCTGCTGAATTTCAAGCAGACCATTACAAGCAGAATCACTTGCTGTTCGGAATTTAACAGTGGTGTAAAGAGAACCTGAAAACCATACTTCAGTAAAAGTACGAATACCTTACTGTAAAAATTGCTCAAATTTTTACTAATTTTATTCCTACAAATGAGGAAAAACAAGAAATTAATCAATTATGAGGTTTTGTTGACTAATACAGAATTGAAATTTAACACCTCAATGTTTCAAAATCCAGAACAAAATAGATGAAAAAAAAGTCTTACTCAAACGAGCAGAAAAGTCAGCTAATTTAGCTGATACATAGCATCCATATACCTTCAGCATCCTGCAGATGGCGATATTGCCTCATCTCAAAAGATGCCGACATCACAATGTAACAACAAGTAATGGTAAGTGTTCTATTCAAATGTGGTAGAGTAATGATTACACTACATGTAGTCAATCACAAATGTAATGAGGTAGAGAGTAAAAGTTACTTATATTTTAGAATACAAAGTAGCCAAAAATAACTTTAAAGTAACAAAAAGTAAAGTCAATTTACACCACTGGAATCTAATAGTCGTGAACCAGGTCTTTTTAAACCAAAGAATCTCCACAAACATATTGTGAATGTTGTAATACCGATGTAGCCTGTAAATAACCAAGCATGTGCTCTTGTTCATCTAGTCATATGACACCGATCTCCTTCAGAAGGACCATGTGACTTACATCAGGCTCCAGGCCCACGCATCGCTGGAAAGCTTTGGCAGCCCCTTCGTAGCCCTGGAGCGCAAAGTAGGCGCAGCCCAGGGAGAACCACACACCCAGCTGCAGAGAGAGAGAGAGAGAGAGAGAGAGAGAGAGAGAGAGAGAGAGAGACAGAAAGATTCAACGCAGCCCAGGGCGACACGGAGAGAATAGATGACAGCTTTCCATGGCTTCGCTCATCTTTTCAAGGTGTTATTGAGTCCCTAAAACTTAATGATGTCTTCTGAACCTCTCGACCCCGAGAAATCCGTCCTTTTCTTGTGTTAAATCATCGGCTTCTTCACCCATGTGCTCCGCCCAGCCTCTCTCTGGCCCGTGTCCAGGCGGCATAGAGACCCGCGGCAGGGCTTGTGGCTAGTGTTAAAGATCACGCAGGGGTCATCAACTAGTCCCTCAGGAAAATTACTCTGTCTTATTGCTGCCTGTGCTTCTACATTATGGATGAAAGGAAGGATGAAGGATAAGTACGGAGAGAGAGCCACTAGAAACCTGATGTTGGCTTTCACACTGCTTTTTTTCAGTCAACACTTCTCCATGCATCGTCCTTTTGATCTTCTAGGTGTGTGTGCGGTTCAAAAAATGTTGCCAAACTTTGCACATTCACCTTAATGGGATTTTGAATGTCTCACTTTTCAAACTCCCCAGCTTTGCTTGGGAATTATGTTTGGCAAACAGGAGAAATACTCCTTCAACTTCACTCTGTCTTCTCTTACTGATACAAAATGTAACGCTTACATTCTCTGAAATGTAACTATTCGTTTTGGAAATTCCTCAGTTTGTTAACGTATTCAAAACAGAAAATGTAATAATTCGTTTAGCAAATTCCTCAATTAATTATCGTATTAATGTAAATACAGCAAATGTAACGCTTAGTGTTGCAAATTCCACAGTTTATTATCGTATTATATTCAGCAAACGCAACAATGTGTTGAAAATTCCTCCGTTTATTATCGCATTATATGTGTCAAATGTAACGATTCGTTTTGCAAATAATTTCCTCAGTTTCCTCAAAAAACAAATCCTCAATGTATTATTGTTATAAGCAGCAAATGTAAATTTGTTATGCAAATTCCTCAGTTTATTATCAGTTATAAAAGACAATGTATCATTTAGTTTTGCAAAACCGAAGGTTTATTATCGCATTATATACGTCAAATGTAACAATCCGTTTAACCCATTAATTCCTTAGTTTATTGTCATTTTATACATGGCAAATGTAACAGTTTGTTTCGTGAATTCCTCTTATTATTATCGTATTAATTATGGCAAACTGTATTATTTTTCCGGCTTCACCCTGTCTTTTCCCACAGAGACGACTGACGCCGTGTGATTGGTGGCTACCCTGTCGACCAATCACAGAGCAGTACACACATACTCTAACTCACACTCCTGTGGGCCATTTTCCAGACTCCCCGTCTTCTAAACTCAAGTTTTGTACTGCAGAAGGAAACCCACGCATACTTGTGAAGAACATCCAAACTCCTTTCGGGAAGTCTTCAATGAGTCGAGATCTCTACCCTCTACACCACAGTACAGTGTAGGTTAAGCTCTGCATGAATACCTGCATGGAGTTGATGTCCAGGGAGCGCTGGAAACACTCCACGCACTGCTGGAACTCTTTGTTGCGGAGGTGATGCAGGGCTTTGGACCTTTGGGCTCGAGCGCTGCGGTGTTTGGAGAGCTCCCATGCTCGATCATAATACTGCGGATCCTTCAGCACGTCTCCTAACAGACAATAGAGCGATGGAGTCTCCTTCTTCTCCAGCTCGCGCCTCAGAATCGCCTCGGCCTGGGAGAAAAAGCAGATGAATTTCACCAACCTGATACTTGGTAGTTTTTTCACAAGTCTATTGCTCATAATGGCAGGCATTTTAATCAACTCGGGTATTCTGCTTAATTCCAGTAAAGCTCATCATAATATTATGGCGCTTTCTAACGTTGTGGAGAAAGGTGAACGCTTCGTACAGCTCCAGCAGGGAATTCTGGGACTCTCGCTGTCGGCCACGGTGGACGGGGGTGATATTAAAAAAGCATCACTCATCGGATCTGACACACAGGGATGATTAAGGGCTTTGTGAAGACGCTCAGAACTTTAGTGGGCTTCAGGGAGGTGGGTGGCTCCAAAGTTCACATTTCTGGACTGACACTTACGGAAGAGACATTCGTTTTTCGGAATTTCACAGCGGGAAAAATATACAAATAATGCTGTTGTGCCATTGCGATGCAGTTTTTCATAAAAAAAAAAAAATAAATAAATAATAATATTTTAAATATTACTTAAAATAATAAAAATGTTAAATAATATTAATATTTGTAAATGATGTACTAATATGCCATGTCTTAGATGTTAACCATCATAATAGAAGATGCAAAAAAGATGAAATACTGTGTTAGAAACGAAAATTAAAAAAAAAAAGAATTTCAACTGCTCATTCTGTAAGTCAGTTTGGATAAGCTTCTGCCAAATAATTGTAATAAAATGTCAGTTAAAATGAAATGTAATTAAATAAAATAAAAAGTTATAAAAATGTCTCACAAATTGTCACAATATTCTGTCTAGTTGTGTATCTTGATTAAGTTTCAAGTGATGCATTCACCTATTCATTTTTTTAAACAACATTGATTACATTGCTAATACTGTACGTCACTTTGGATTAAAACGTCGGCCAAATATCTGTAATTAAACGTCTAGACAAGATGGACAAAAGATAGACAAAAATTCCGAATTATTGTCAACATCCAATCTGTTCATCTTTCATTCTACTTTATATTAAGTTACCATTTTTTGGAAACCAATCAGAAAAACATTTAGTTCTTGCGCTGAAGAGCAGAAAAAAAAAACAGGATTGGTTTTAGAGAAATTTCTACAACACAAAGCTCTCGTGCGAGAACAAATTGAGCTGAAATGGAATAACAACCGGAACTATCTCAGTGTCCTCGTGCTCTGGAGATGCGCACTCATTAAACCGGGTCACGTGAACCATTCTCCTCCGGAATCTTCCAGCTCTCACGTCACATTCCTTCTCGGGTTTCCACTTTCTATGAGTATGATCATAATACATCATCTCATTTTATTAATCAAAATAAAGCTCAAGCTGAACTGTCAGTGTGGACTCCGTCAGATCTTCTCCAACATGGCTAGAAGAAAAAAAGCGGGAGAATGGGTGGTGTGTGTGTGTGTCTGTCGCTATATTTTTTATAATATTACAGCTCAGATATGAAGTGATTGGCTGGTTTTATTGACCTCTGTGGAACACCATAATCCGATTGGAACATAAAGTGGACGGTAACTTAATAAAGCTGTAAAATGCCTCCTGGAAAACTGCACTGCGTGTGTGTGTTAGGACGGATAAATGCCGTAAGCAAGGGAAATGTGGAAAGAACTGAATAAAACCATAACCCAATAAAAATCCAGGGTTATTGAAAAAGAATGAACCAATTTCATGACGCAATGTTCTATTTCATTATATTTATTTATTTATTTTACGCTACCTTCGCACTAATATTGATAGCAATATGGTTCTTGCTCAAAGTCAAAGGGCAATGAATATAATAGACAAAATATATCGATAGAACTGATACAATCTTTCATCATGATTTACTGTTATAAAAAAATTTAATAAAATGTAAAACCCTTTGTGGTAAAACATTCTTAAAACCTGTGTTGAAATATTTTCTGAAAGAAACTGTCGTATAATAAACCAATCGATCGCATTGAATTAAAATGTGCTTTATAGATGTATTATTTTATTTACGTAAAAAAAAAGTAAAAGATTCACAAAACTCCAGCAGTCACACACATTCTTATCATGTACGAGTTTGACTTCTGTTCATTGACGTGGAAATAAAAACCTTCGACGTTCCAAAATCGTGAGAACAAATTTGGTCGTCATGATGAAGATGCTTCTAGATGTCAACTTGCGACTTGGCTGGAGATTTGCGCTTCTTTTACTGGAATTGATCAAGTTGATCCTCTAAATGTATAACATTAGATAATAAAGTGATTGTGTGGTACCTTGCCGTGCTGTCCCATCCTTTCCAGGCAGACCACGGCATCTTCCCAGAGTTCCAGCTGCTCGTACATCAGCAGTGCAGAACTGGTCAGACCCAAATCAGTCAGCAAACTCGCCAGTTGCCTCTGAAAACACAGATCTGATCAATCATCACACCATCATCATGACGAGGAAGACGCGCTTACACTCTTTTATTCTGCGCACATACACAGCGCAAAACTAACTAAATCCAGCTATTATCATCATCATCATCATCATCATCATCATCTCAGTTTGGAGTTTCTCTCTGTGGATTCAAAATCTAGTTGCACACAAATACCCCCCCCCCCCCATCACATTATCCCTCATTTGTATCTGTCTTTTTGGCTCTTTCTCACGCTCTATGTCTGTGTATCTCTCTCTCTCTCTCTGTATCTGTCTGTATACGTGTCTCTTTCGTTCTCTCTCTCTCTGCCTGTCTCTATCACTCTAGGTCTGTCTCTCTTTAGGTTCTGTCTTTCCGTCCTTCTGTCTCTCTCTTTGTCTGTCTCTCTCCCTCTCTCTCTGACTAACTGTCCCATTGTTTCGCTTTTCGTCTGGCTCTCTCTTTCTTTCTGTCTGTCTGTCTGTCCATCTATCTTCCTGTCTCTTTGGTATATTTCCTTCTCTGTCATGTGCTTCCTCCCTGGTTTGAGAAGTTTAGCATACAAATGAAAAGTCAAATGTAATTAAAGTACAAACTGAAATAAAACCATGGTAAATGTAACTTTAAATAATGTTGGATGACCAAAGAACAATGTTTAGTGCTGTTACACACAATAACACAACATCATCAAGTTTGAATAAAGATTAAATAAAGAAATTATACATTTGTCACTCTAAAAAAAAACATAAAGCTCGTTTCTTCCAATTCGATTTTTTAGAGAAACCCTTAAAGACTTGAGAATCATTACTTTAGACTCCGCCTCTAACTCCTATTGGTTCACCAGGCCGTGCGAAAGATCCCGCCCATTTGGTGAGCAGATGATGGGACACACTCCATTAATAATGTATCCACTCCTCCTTTTAACACACATAATTCATAAAGCCACTAAAAGTTAAGTGCAAGAAATGCACTAAAGCAGATAAACTGAACTTAAACAGTAATATCATTTCCTCGGCTCATAAACACCGTTTTTCTCTCAATGGAAACGCACACAATCCTCCATCCATCGTCAAGCTGTCAGGCTTCAGCTATACACACACACACACACACACAGTAGATGTGACCCGATAAAAGCTGCTGATTAAATCACGTTTACACTCGTTCTGCAATTAAGATTATTTCACACCGAGTGACAGATTATGAAACGAGGTGATGTATTATGCATTTAAAGCAGGATATTAAACATATGTGCACTTGGGTTTTTCTCGAGACGCAACCACGTAGCTTCACGCTCTTCCGAAAGCTTAATTCCTGCTCAATTTCACCTTTGGGCCGGTCGGCGTGTGGCATATCACGTCCTGCAGGCTTTATGCTGAGCCATAAATCCAGATGCATCAGCGGCCCGGGTCACGTGACGCACAGGCTGCAGGAGGCGGAACGTGATGCCACTAACCAATCAGAATGTTTTATATGTGCTACATTAATAGATTTCTCTTCGTTCCCGTTTTCCTGGATTAAGTTAATTTGCAGCGCTAATTTAATTCATTGCACTTAATTGTCTTCTATTTGATTCCCGTTCTAGTTCTGCTAAGCAACACGAGGCGACACTGATCTGGTTATGTCGAGCCTGTGCAAGGCCCAGCAAATCTGAAGCGGCTCATTTAGGGAAGGTTGGAAATAGGAACTGAGATAAATTGGCATCGCATTCTAACCGCTTCCTTTTCGCAGAAGTTTGCTCCTTATAAATTGAGTCAAATTGGAAAAAAACAAAACAAAATCAGAAGTACATGTAAAAAACACCAAATACACGAAATTTTACCTATTTCTTTTTCAAACTCATTCTCTCATCCACTCACTCATCCACTCACTCACTCACACACACACACACACACACACACACGTATGTAAACATACTGGTAAATCCTGTGTATTGTGGTAATACGATTTAGCATTTTACAAAAAAAATTTACTTGCACAAAATTATGTAATACAATATAAAAACATTATTATTCATTATATTTTGATCTTTTGCATGGCATCCATATTATCACAACTGCTTCTTCATTTCTGGGTCACAGGGAGCTGGAGCCAATCCAGGAGGCGAGCCAATGAGCTTAAAGGCGGGACACACCCAGCCCACCGAACTTGTAAAAATGAAGTTTTTTTTTTTAATGTTAATTCTGTTAACCTGTTATGAAGGATTATTTTATTTTTTTTATGAAACACATTTTAAAAAGCGGAAACCATAAACACAAAATTTATACCCAAAAATATCAAATTTAAATTTCTAAGAAACAAACAAATCTTAACGTTATTTTTATTTTGTTTGGAAATCTGGCACAAGTTTTGCGTAGGGGCGGCCCTTACTCTGATTGGCTGGTGAGTATGTGATTGACAGCCGCTTGACCAGGAACCCCGGTCCGGCCCCTTTGTCAAATATTAGAACCCAATGTGGCCCACGAATCAAAATGTTTGCCCACACCTGGCATATACATTCGGAAAAAAACGGATAACCTGAGGAAACCCACGTGAGCACAAAAAAAATTTTGAGTCAGCTATGAAGAAAAAATACAAAAAGTACACAACCATTGACAACATTCAATCATAAGTGAAAAATATGTTCCAACGAGGTCTCGCGCTTCAAAGTCACGTGACCAGGCCGGCCGCGGCGTCTCGGTCTGATTCCCCTCATTCACGCAGGATCCAATTTAAATAAACGCATCAAACCTCCCGCTGTTTTGCATCACAAACACAAGACAGCGGTGCGAGTGCTGGCGCGGCGCTTATATAAGAACCGCGTTGGCGGTGTTCTATTCCCCTGTCAGCCATACAAGCAACTTCAATTCCAGCTTTATTGCTGTTCACTGTTATTACACCGCGCGCGAGCAATGTCATCTATGGGACTGATCATATCAACCCTCCCTCCGTCCCTCACATCACTCTCTTTTTTTTTTTTCCTTCCAGAGACTCCATCGCTCCTCAGCCGTTAAATCACTCAGCCTCTACACGCCATTTTCCCGCCTTATTTTCCCGCCTAACTTGTATTCCTGGATTCACCGCTTGACCCCGTGCTTCTGTTCACCGAGATGCTTTTCCTTTCTTTTTTCCGTTTGAGAGACGTCGATAAATTACACCGCGGCCGCTTGTTTGGGGTGATTAGCCGGTCGCACCTGTGCCTGGTAATGAGGGAAATTATGCAAGCAAATCAGATCACGGACAAATGAGTCGTTTCCGTTTCCAATCCGACAATCAGGTCCTATTAGGTGTGAAATATTTCCAACGTGGGAATTCACTCGGATGGAACTAAGTGGCTGGGAAATAAATCTGGAGTAATAATGGGGCCATTTGAATCGGGTCCAAAATAAGCTCCATCACGCAACACTACGCGAACGTTGCGATTCGTTCAATCATGAAATTTAATTCTACTGTAGTTCTTTACAAGGCAATATCAATATAATAATAAAATCATTATGTTTTAATGCCTTGGCTGCACCAAACTCATGAAATAATAAAATATTAATGAGAATACCACATAATATAAACATCATATTAATGCAAAAATAAGCACCTACCCTGATTTTTCCTTTTTTACTTATTTTTCTTTATTTACAAACCTAACTTGTGACTCGTATCACTTTGATGTCATTTTACTTAAATAATGAATAAAAAGTAATCTATTTGAGCGATTAGAACTACAGCTCCCAGAACGCAGATTTTTTCTGTGCAGGAGATTTTTTCTGAGCGTTTTGATTGTGTCTGTTCCTTGGATCTTCGATTTCGATTGCTCCGCGATGATGCTTTGGATTCCGCATGTGGCCATTAGCACTGAGCTACCCGAATGCGGTTTGTTTGTAGTCTTTCTTTGTTGAAATATATAGTAAATTAATGTATTTAGTTTACTCTTACCTCTTCCAGTGTTATTTTGTTCAAGAGTGTATATAAATGTCTGCCATTATTTTAAGAAAAGAGGACAACGCACAGCTGCATGAAGACGATGCGTTTCACTTAATTTTTGAATGTTCCTGACTTGAAATATGTGCATTTTTAAATCAGTAAATATAAGCTCCCCGCAAGTTTTTGAGCTTTTAAAGTTGGAAAAATGGGTGCTTAGATTCGCGTAATTATAATAATATAAAACTGTCCAAAATCCCTGGCTGTATTCGGACTAAAATCCACTAAGTATTTGTTTTACCTGTAGGTCCCAGAGCGGTGGAGGACGACACGTGTAGAACATCTTCAGTCTCTCAGTCACTGGACAACTCTTCTCACTGAAGAAATCCACCAGTGTCTGCAAGATTAAAAAAAAACAAACATTTGTGAGGTTTATCAGAAGCTGCTTTTGGTGTTTAATTCACCATTATGTAGTTGGAGTAATTTGTTTTGTGGCTGTGCTTTAGATTGATGCAGAGATTTAAAACCAAACATATTGAGGTGTAGAACATTAAGAAAGGTTTGTTTATTTACTTGTTTATATCTCATATGAATTTGGAATTTAGAAGTTCAAAACACAAACCAAAGCAAGTCAAACTTGCAATGGATGTTTGATTTATTGCGCACCAGAAGGACAAGCCAATTTAGACGGCAAGAATTAAAAAAAAAAAAAAAAAGAGGAGAAGAATCGATAACAATTTCCACTGGCAAAAACAAATAGACTTGCCAGCACATTCCGAAATGACACAATCTTTAGTCATTTTTTCCAACTGATGAATGCCGAACGATTTGACGGAGCGGCGTAAACGCGGAGCGTGATCAGACTCGCTGTCAGGAAGGTTCATTTGGGCTCTTTTAATCAAAAGTGGTGGAAAGGTGTTGACAGGGAAAGTCAGAATATAAACGCCATCTTAAATTACAGCTCCAAACTAAGACAATAAAAGTACGGTCCGTAAAGAGCTAAAACATCCCTCCATCATTTATACTGCTTTTCCATTTCTGGAACTCTAGGCCTGAAAGGGAGACACAACCTGGAACAGAGGCCAACCAATCACAGAGCAGGACACACTCACCCACACTTTCACTCACTCCCACAGGAAATTCTATTTGGGACGGTGAGTGGAAAACTGAGACACCAAGGAAACCGAAGCAAGAGAACACAAACTCCACAAAGGCCCCAACAGGGTCTCGAAGTCAAATCTAAAAAACTTTCTTGAAAGCCGAGATATACTGACTGAAAAGATAAAATAATACGTTTTAAACTCCAGACCAAAGACTCAAACCGGCTCGTTCAATATTCAAAACGTGCGTTTCTCAATACAAAAAACAAACTAGAAAAAAAAAAACACGATTTCTCAACCAGCCTCATCAGAAAACTGAATGAAAAGTAAGTGGCAGCAGCCGAGAGCGAGAAACGACATTTTATTCCCACAAAGGCCTATAATCCCACAAAGACTCGGCTGGAGTGAATGTACAAAAAGCATTGACAAGTTCTCTGAAGTCTTGGACCCGTGAATGGCCCAGATTACGGCCGTTCTGAACTAGACGAGACAGGGAAAAAAGCCATTTCTACACACACTTGAGCACAAAAGCGAGGACAGAGAAGGTACGAGTCCGAGCACAACTGCAGCGATAAGAAAGAGTCCTGGATTAGCTTATTATTAGAGGCAACCTCACATGAAAAGTCTGCTCGATTGAAGATAAGCAGGTAACACCAGGTCACGCTCGGCGAAGCTGAACATCCACCAGTAAATAAACTTTAGGAGCTTCTCACAGATCGTTCCGGGTACACGACGCGCTTGAAGAAGGGAAACATGGATTTACTAAGTATGTTTTCAGTCACACTTGGTCTTGAAGGTCGTTTTCAGACGTTGGGTTAAATGCCGACAGTAGCCTGAAGATGAGAGGAAACGTCATATAAGTCCCACTGAACTACACGGCAAAACCCGTTTGGAGGTCAGATGTTGAGCAGGAACCATCAGCATCTGATTACTTCCTCCGTTCTAACAGACACACTACACACTCCCTCCATGATTCGCTTTGTGTGTAGAAAAAAAAAAACAACGGTATTTTGGTGGCTGCATTTTCCAGAAATGTGACTATTTTTTAAATATCTTAGATACAAAAAATTCTGTATATGACCCAAATCACAGAAGAAAATTCTATTATCCTGAAAGATCCACAAAAACTATTTCTACAGATAATGGGAATAATAGAACGTATAAATCAAGTGTATTACATTCACCAGCTGCCATCTTTACTTTTGTTGGGATTGACAGAAATTGAACTTTCCTGATCCAGAACAGTCTTACTCTATTTCTGAGATTTAACAACGCATGCGGAACTCCTTTAATTTCCATGACGTAAAATGCCAAATTTGAAATGTTGAAAGGACAAAAATTGATTATAAAATTGTCCCTTGCTGCTGTAAATGTGTTTTTGTTACACGGCGGGATAAAGCAGATGACGGAAAGGTTTGCACAACAAGGTATAAATGACTAACTCAGAAAAAGAAGAAGAAGATTTCAAACGACACACAAGTCACACTGACGTGGCTTTTCTAATAAACCATAAACACGTTTGACCAGCCTAGTGTTATTCCTCCGCGTGATTAGCCTCACCTGTCGCGGAGGATAACGATCTGCAGGTGCCTGATTAGGCCACCTGACGCTTCCCTCCTGGACCTCCAGTGGGAGCAGAGGAGCAGGATCGCAACAATTTGGGATTAAATGACGAATTTTGCAGAATTGCAAAAAAAAATTTGATTTAAAAATTGAAAAGAAAACTGGGGCGACTTTGTACACTGTTTGTACTGCATTTTTTTCAGACTGCATTTTTCTCCATGTCCAAGTTGTATGTACAAATGTTGTTGTATTGCTACAATGACAAGGTTTCCATTTATTTGGTCCTACACTTCTCCAACTTGGCCAAGCATTTGTGAGGCTTCTTTCCCCGTTATCTGTCCGACTCCAAATCATCCCTGAGGACGGACTTCCGGAATGATCCGTCAAGTCGGGTTCCATGTCGTCTGGACGAGTACTGGGTGTGTGTGCAGCTCTGCTGGGAAACACTTAAAAAAGTAATCAAAAAGTAAAGAGCGATAAGTCAAACCAGCTTATAAGGGCCCATCAGCCTCAAGTCTCCCGATCATCTCCTGCAGGCTGACGGACACATTTTGAAAAATAGCTGGCGACTCTGAAGAGATCATATCGTAAATTTAGTGCTAAACCCTGAAGAACGAGACTGTTGAATCATGGAGGATCCGCACAGAGCTCGACCTAGGAACGACGCTGGGCTTTGACACGGCCTTGGCTGGAGGAAGGAATCTTCTGACCCTACAATCCTTACAATTGAAGCGTTTTAATAAGCCATGTTTTTTTTCCCCGTCTTCTAGTCATTAGTTTTCATTATCTTTGCCATTCTTTGAAGCCCGGACTTAAAAGTACAGGAAGAACTTCATTTTCTTTAAAGCCAGGCCAAAAGAAAAAGCATATTCTCGGGTCCTCAGACACTCCCACGGATGTGAAGGAAAAGCAGCCATAAGGTATCAGCGCTTGTCTGGTTTTACTGTTCTGACTTTGACTTGGTAAAACATGGAGACAAACTGTCATGACAAATGAGAGAGCGGAAATGGGAAGCAGCCGAAGGGAAGCTAAACCATCCTCCTCCCTTGGGTTTATCTGTCCAGTTCCCTCACACACACACACACACACACACGGTTGAAATCAGGAATCTGGATTCGCAGAGTGCTTTAAATTATTAAAAAGCGTACATTCGAGACTGTAAACGTATGAATGCGTACCAGCGCCTGGAGCTGAATGATGTAATGACTGGAGGCAGGTACCACAGCAATGAAGGTCTCTACTACATGGAACTACGACAAACTAAATGCAGATTATGTACGTGATTTCGTGACCGTGATTTCGATCACTCAAATGGAAAAATTCTGATGCTCAAGGAAAAATTCCTAGGAGAAATGTGAACAAGTTTGGGGCTCATGTCTTGCACACTGAGACAAATAGACATTTTAAACCCAGAACAAGTTTGTGTAAAAGAATTATGGTGAATAATTCAAGTTTTTTGGCAGATGTAGTTCAATTTATTTATTTTATTTATTGTCCGTCTACCGCTGTCCATCTTGTATGTCTGGTCAGAGACTTTGGGTGTACACTTTTTCCTAATGCTTAGAGCAATTATTTCAATACAAGCACACCCCAGATTTTTAAGGCACAAAATAAAAATTCTAAAATAATAATTAAATAAACATATAGAATTTTTTTTAGGCTATATGATGTGATATGTGATAAAACAGGGGCTTATACTTATGTGCAATTTTTAATACAACCACATATGATCACCCCTAAGTTCATGAGCGTCTAAATACGGTATCTTGACATTTCTTTAAAATTTGAATTTCTAAAGAAATTCTAAAAAATTGAATTTTATTTCAACCTTTGCCATCTGTTTATCACACAGGTTGCACTGAACACTAACTCATTAGTGGGCCTTGTGTTTCGGATCAAGATAATTTGGAAGATGTATTAAATCCATAACTCCACCTGTGTTTGCATCATCGCACGCTCCACTCGACGTGAGCTTCCTCGCTCCAGTTTGGTCCGGAGGCAGAGCGATGTCACTTCCAGTGCCCAGAACTTCGGCTGAGACAGAAGACACTGCAGAGGAGAGAAGGAAAGATGGAGATTTTCAAATCCTGAACATTTTTTAAAATGGCTTTTTTAGGCTGTCACAAAGCAACTACAGAAAATGAAAATAACCGTTACTGTCAAAAAAATTTTTTTTCCATCAAATGTAAAAAAAAAAAAAAA
>CM051497.1:26445492-26468176 GCA_028031935.1 Paedocypris micromegethes | reverse complement strand
AAAAAAAAAAAAAAAAAAAAAAAAAAAAAAAAAGGTTTGGAACAACATGCTTATTCCGAAAAATATGGTATTCTTTAGATGCAAAAATATGAATGTTTCTATCCGGCAAAATCCAAAGCGAGCAAAACGAGCTTATGGAGGTTTGCGCTCTGTACCGTAAAACCTTACACAGATTTGTCGTGACAAATCACTTACAGTGATTTTAAAAGAGGAAAAAAAAGGCAAGTCAAAACATATACTCTTGAATCCATGTTAAAAATATCAATATAAAATATTTACAAGCAGCTGTGTAGCAGATGCTTTTACCCAAGATGCCACAGAGACCCTCTGTCAGGAGCGATTAAAGGTGAAACGGCATAAAGCGGTTCAAAATGAGGCTTTACAGCACAAATTTAGTAAGCTCCGTTTTATCATTTAAAAAAAAAAAATGTTCGACTTGATGTGTCGACCGCAGAAGGCAGCAAAAGAAATCAGATGACGGGATGGTGGCAGCGGTAATAATAGAACGAAGGCAGAGAATTTATAGAAGAGCGACTCAATAAAACGCACGCAACCTCTGCGTTTCGCTTGGAGACGGACACAGTTTTTGGAAGGGAGTGAAAAGGGATTGAGAGGAGAGAGATGATCCTGCTCTTCCTGGACAGCCAGAGAAAGTATGAGTAATGGAGTATGTGTAATCAATGCACAAAAGGTCAGTTCCTGGGTATGACACACACACACACACACACCGGCCTCGTGTTTGCCCTCCTAGCCTATCCTCTCCGCATTTATTACCGGAAAGGGTGACCACTTGAGTCCCCTGACCTATACGATGGGGGGTTTGAACCACGAGATTTATGGGAATTTCAGTTCTGCTTTGCAAAACTCCCGCTCTTAAACTTTAAAGCTCTCCCATCTCCCTTATCCCCTCAAACAAGAGGAAATCTTCATCACCTACAGTACGTTTGGATAAACGCGCACAGATTTTATGTTCAAATCACATGAACAGAGCACGAGGAAATGCTGGCTGAGTTTTCTTCGACTAGGTAATACGGTTGTGTCCCATAAAGTTGAGTAATGTTTTCGGTGAAAAACACTCCAGTCTCCTGAGGGTGGTTTTCTTACTCTGCTAAGGCGAGGGTCTATATTTATCTGGTAGAAGCGGGTATATTTAAACCCACTTTTACTGTAACAGGGATGGACTGTTGACGGGGACCAAGTTTAAAAGAAGACTAAGAAGAGAGTCTAAATGAAGTACAAAGTTAAAAAGAGAGTGTATCAAATACGACTACAGTCCAAGAGTGACAGACTAAAGAAAGGTCACAGCTTATCAGTGACCATCCAGAAAAACACTGCACTCCAAGAATGACCATTCACAGTCACATCACAGTCCAAGAGTGACTGATCCAAAAGAACACTACAGTTCAAGTTACAACAAAATTACCATCAACAAAAAGAGTGACCATCTTAAAAAAGGCTACAGTTCAGTTGAAAAGTGACCTTGAATGTCCAGAAGACAATATCTTGAACTGTAGAGTCAATGTCAAAAAAGATAACAAGTGGACAGTGACTGTCAAACTATAGTCCCAGAGAAGTCCTTGAAAAAAAAAAAAAACATGGACCAAGACTTAGGGTCTTGAAAACTAGGAAATAATAGAGGTGTCTTCAAGAAGGCTACAGTCCGAGAGAAGAGGTCTTGAGGAATACAGTCCAAGAGAAGGAGTCTTAAAGTGAACAACAGTGCAAGAAAAGAGGTTTTAAGGAGGACTGCAGTCCAAGCGTGGGGGTCTTAAGGTGGACTACAGTCCAAGATAGAAAGTCTTAAAGTGGACTACAGTCAAAGAGAGGAGGTCGTAATGTTGACAACAGTCCAAGGGAATAGTTTAAAACTATAGCTTAAACAAAAGCATCTAAAAGAAGACTGTCTGCCTGTCTGCCTGTCTGTCTGTCTGACTGACTACCTAGAAAGAAAGAAGTGAAGGACCACCAATGCTGATGTTATTCATATTTTTGGGACCATTCCAATCTGACAACATTGAAACAATTGGGTTTTCTCAACATGTTTCTTATCAAGCGTCTGCTGTTGACCCGCAGTCAATATGAGCTCTTCACTTGACAACAGTTTTAACAAATCTTCAAAGTCAAAAGTGAAAACGTCCTGTATTCACAGCCCAAAATCACATTAAGTCGGAACAAAACTCTGAGTACGAGTTCCGAAATGCCTTTTTGTCAAAACATTTGTGCTCCACATGATCTGGAAAGCAAAACAGCAGAAAAAAAAATCTCTGTTGGTGTTTAAAAGGCCAACAACTTTGAAGATGAGCATAAAAAACAGCCTGATTTTCAGTGTGATACAAAAATAAGAGAATGAGTTCTGGTTTGCTTCACAGGAAGTCACTGATTCGACACTAGGCTAATGAACACAAAAAAAAAAGTGTGTGTGTGTGTGTGTGTGTGTGTGTGTGTGTGTGTAAGTAACAAGACAACTTTAATTAATCAGACTAATGATTAACTTTGCTTCTGCTCATCTCCAGAATGGCACCTAAACCCTTTCTCACCCTCTTGAAAATGAACCCAAGTTGCCTTGGCAACAGTATCAGGAGCCATTTATATCCCTAGACCAACAGCAAACTCTTTTGGGCTTTGCAGCAAACTATTAATTCAGTTTTGTCCTCATGTATATTCCAGATGTGCCAGGGATGAGAACATCGGAAAAAAAAACATAGAAAAAAAAAAAAACATCACAAAGGAACCAATTAGGGATGCACCGAAATGAAAATTCTTGGCCGAAACCGAAAAAGAGGAAAGCCTGGCCGAAAACCGAAATACCGAAACAATTGCATTTATTGCTATGATGGTGTACTAAATTTACTAAAACAAAGGCATTGCAATTTCATAAATTAAAAATGAACTTTCAAAGAATAAATGAAATAAAATGGCCCTAACCCTAAGTTACAAATATGCAAATATTTATCAAGCATATTGCAACACTCACGAGTATAAAATATAATTCAACTAAAACTAAAATGTTTAACTTGACCTACTGGCCTGCTGAAATGTTGTAAAATTAAACGCTCCTCCATTAAAAAATGCATTTAAGTTTAAAGTGCATTCAGAACAAGTGCAAAGGATACAACATTTTCTCTGCATGTCTTAATAATAGTATAAATAGGTTGCTGACTTGCCATCTGACTGACATTTGAGAAAGATTTGAGACTGTATTTAAATAAGGCCAATTAAATCGTTTAAAAAGAATGCATGATTATAACTTTATTAACGCGGGGTTTAAACTTTGAAAAGTAGCAAACACGGAAGTACAAAATGCCTTTTAAGGCAATACTTGCTCCGCCCACTTCCGGTGCCTCAGACTGTTATTCTGCGGTTCTGCAGTTGGTGGCTTCTCACATATTTCTACGGATCGTGCGCTGACAGACTCTAAGCGTGGACTTTTCATAGTTTTTACCGTGGTGTTTACCGCCACTTTGGGCGCTTTAGAGCTGCGCTAAAGGATTAGCGTCCGCTACAGACGCATCAGATGAGCTGATCTCTTTAGTCTGCTAGAAGAGAGAGAATGTTCTCTATTAAGAGCCGCTGGTGTGAAGTGACTGTAGCGGGGAGATCGTGATCGGCGCTCTGCTAGATGCCGCCGCTCTTACGACTCTGCTTACGTCATCAACTTTCGGCCGTGTTGTTTCGGTGAAAAAAGTGTTTCGGCCCAAAACCGAAAATGCACTTTTTGGCCATTTTCGGCCGAAAATTCGGTGCATCCCTAGAACCAATGACTCTCTGTGATTGTACCAACACAAAACATGGCAAACTAACATTTCAGAAAACAAAACATCTTTGCCAAATGTTGAGAAAAGGAAATATCTTGCGAGTTCTTTCTAAAAAGACAGATGAGAGCTGTAGAGCAGGAAATGTAAAAGCGGTGTAAATGAGCACTCGTGTTCAGCCGTCCACGACTTTACCTTTATTACTTCAATTACGCAGCCAACAAAACCTCCTCTTCTGCCATTTTTAAGCGAATTTGAAGCCACAAATGGTTTTCAAAAATCCATCAACTTTTTAACACCTAATTACAAGCACCAAAAATGTGAAACGTTTTGTTCCAACAGAGAATAATCTATATTCCTTTTACCCCATAAACAACAGACGAAATTTTACATTATGGTTTCAAAATCGCTTGTGGTAAAAAAAATTAAGCAAAAAACTTCATTACATCAATAACTTATTACATAACTAGTAACGGCTCACTTAATCCCAAAGAAAACGAAATTGGACTGACTTAAAGTACTGAGACGTTTGGCATTGAAATTATTTTCTGCATTGACATTGAATTGCCCGGTTTTGATTGACACATTGTTAAATAAGTTTGATCGTTTTTACAACCACAAAGCAAATACACAACTGATCATAAACGCCATAACCCTGCAGCATTAACTAGGAAAACCTTCAGTCCATCAAAAATACAATGGCTTCTGTTCTCAAATGTGGAAAAGTGTGAACCAAGACAATAATTCAGAAAGACAGAGAGACACACACGTGGTTATCTGCAAACCAGTGTTGACACCAGGGAGGTGAGATCAGACTATTGCAAGACATGCCTACGAGCAAAACGATGAAGATGGACAAGTGAAGGAACACGTTAGGATGTTGGGCCGGTTGACTTGAGCGTAGACCTTTCTTAACGCTTGAGGAGGAAGTCAACAGAAGTGACAATGCTATGCTTGAAACCATTCTATGAAGGTTCTTCGTTGGTTCTTTAGAATTTCAATCTGAAGAACAGACCTCATCTAGTCAAATTAACAAACAGAAACACACGGCTTCCTTCAGAGTGATTCAAAAGCAATGATTCTGGTAAGGTCATTAGGTCTGTAGAAGATTTATGGTGAGAGAGCAACATAAACGCTCAAACTACAAATGGATCCCAAAGGCCGACCGGCTCGGAATCTGAACAGTTCCACTTTCCAAACAGATTTGACAGCTCAAGTCTGATCTGCAGACAGTCCTCCAGCCAATAAAACGCAAACCTTAGAGAGACTGTAGGACCACATGATGATCCCAGAAGATCAACAAAACAATGTCCAGACCTTTGGTCCAAACTTGAATTTATTGCTCTATAAACAGGAGCTCAAAGTGACAGGTCACTTTATTATGTCAGACAGGTAATACACCAACGTTCCAACAACCCGATTAGGAGGGGAGCAAACCCATGCACCATTCAGGAAGACACTTAAGATAGCATTAGTTCCTTATACTGTAGCCAACAATACACATGTTTCTTACATATTTAACTTCAAACGTGCTGGGGAAAAAGTGGATGAGAACAATAAACAAAAACAAATACTTGACAAATAACTTAAACGCATTGAGTCCATCAACTGATTTCTCCCAAAATCTCAACTTAGTCCAAAACAACAAGATAATGTGATTTAATACAAAGAACCATCATGAGATTGTACCTTGATCCAAGAACCAATGAAGAGATTGTGGCTTAATCTAAGAAACCATCATGAAATTGTAACTTAATCCAAGAACCAATGAAGAGATTTAAACTTGTTTCCAGAAACAATTTCTGGATTGTGATTTACTGTAATGAGAAATCATCAATAGATTGCGACTTAATCTAAGGAATCATTATGAGATCGCAACATAATTCTAGAACCAATGAAGAAAATGTGATGAAATCCAAGAAACCATCATGCGATTGCAACTTAATCCAAGAACCAAGGAAGAGAGTGTAACTTAATCTGAGAAATCATCATGAGATCGCAGCTTAATCCAAAAACCAAAGAAGAGATTGCAACCTAATCCAAGAAATCAATTCTGGTTTGTGTTTTACTGTGATCTGAGCAACCATCAATAGATCATGACTTAATCAAGTACCAATAAAGAGATCCAACTTTATTCCAAAAAGCCATAAAAAGATTGTGATTAAATCTCAGTAACATCAAGAGAGTGTGACTTAATCAAAGGAATCATCTAAAGATTGACCTGATCCAAGTTTCCATCTTGCGTTCACCTCATTATCCGAGCGGAGATCTCATAATTATGCAATGCTCGTTTCCCCAAAGGCGATTTAGTGCAATTTATTGAAAAAAAAACAGCTCACAATCTGTTTTTCTTGTGAGGAAAGCCATAGCAGTCAAATACAAGTTTGATTTGTTAATACATTCAGAAAGTGCTGAGTATTTCTTCTAAGACCATCAACTTTTGACTTAGAATCAAGTTCACATAAATATCAAGTTCACCATAAGATTGATCTTTTGTTCCTTGTCCATTTCTTCTTTTAAACAGAGCCAGGGGTTCAATCATACATGGTCTCGCTCTGATTTTTACGATCTTCTGGACAGTTTCTGCTTTACAAGCGGCAGAAATTACCCGTCCAGTGACATTTCACATACCGGCACACACAAAATACGCAAAGAACCCTCTGGGACTCATCATCAAACAAAGTTAAAATGCTGGTGAGCGAGAACCTCTGGAGGCATTTTGAGGTGTGGAAACTGAAAACGAGAATATAATCCGTAAATTAAATTATTATTTATTTTATTTACACCGAGTCCATCCTTTCTCCCAAAATCTCAAATTAGTCCAAAACATTGGTGGTTTCTCAAATTGTCACAATCTCTCAAAGTTGTTGGTAACATTAATCCAAGAAATTCTTAATCCAAGAAACCATTTCTGGATTGTGATTTACTGTAATGAGAAATCATTGATAGATTGCAACTTAATCCAAGGAACTATAATGAGATTGCAGTTTAATTCAAGAACCAATGAAAAAATTTTGATGAAATCCAAGAAACCACCATGAGATAGCAACTTAATCCAAGAACCAATGAAGAGACTGTAACTTAATCTGAGAACCAAACTGAAAACGAGAATATAATCAATACACCTATTTATTAGAAATATCCCAACAACGGTTCGTGATTTTTACTGGGCATATGACAACCATCTAACCAGCCTGCAGATTCCTGGATCCACATGTAGACTGGAGAGATGCCTGCACACACAACCAGCCAGAGCTCAGGGCGACGTGAACCCAGCGAACCACTGATGACACGCATCATGACGTGGAACCGCGACATTGGATCGCAGGTGTAGGATCAAGCCCAGCGTCGGGGACAATCAATCAGTCTGAAGCTCTGCAGAGGAAGGAAAGGGCTTGTTGGTCTCCACCTAGAGCATCATGTCTGCAGGAAAACATCACTTGGCGATTACGTAAACGTTTGTGTGGAGGTTAGAAAGGCAAACGCTTTCTCACACAAGGCATTCTGGAATCCTGCTTTTTTTTTTTTTTCTTTAAATTCTTTTAAAAATGCAAAATGTTGAAACATTTTTTGACTACTTTGTTTCAGCTAATAATGCAATTTGAAAAATGTGACAAGTGTTCGAAAAATGAAGGTCCATTACTAGAAATATACACTGAAAGTCTCATTTAACTCCCATTACAATTTTTGATAGAAAAAAAAAAGTAAAACAATAATAATTGTGTGTACCCTATTTAAAATGTTGTTTCATACATCATTAAGCTTAGTGACCTTAGAAAGATCTAACTAGAACTTCTAGTTATCAAAAAGAAATAATCTTACTGAAATCAAGAAATAATCTCTTACTGATAGTATGTTTGTCAGACACAGATATTTGAAACATGGATTAAATAGAGCCTAAATTCTCAATGATTTTTGTTTTATATGTCATAAATATTGTATGTGGTGAAATTATAGGTAAATTGGGAATATTACATAACTTTTTTTGCTAAATACTTTCAAATCAGGCTCCAAAACATCAAATCAGGATTCTACACTGATGCACGCAGGGAATTTGGAAGCAGAAACCATGGTAACGTCTATACAACAAAACAACAAAACAATTCCAAAAACCTGAGGTGTTGGCAGCTGTTGTGGTTTCTGTGTTACTCGAATCCTAAAATTGCTTACTAGTTTATTACATTGGCCAAATTAGCATATGCAAATTAATTGGATAAGACCAAGGTCAAAAACAGTTTGCAAAAAATGACAAACTTGAGTGTGAGGCTACTGAAGTGAACCTGATAATGAACATATTAGTCCAGTTGTTGATACATTAGCATGTGTTCTTTTTTTTTAAACAATTGTTAATCAGCTAAATGCTCCAGGTGTAAATGAATCATTCTCCAAATCTAAAGAAAAATGTTGACTTCATGTGTCAAGGAGGAGAAACTGAACATCACTCGCCTAATGACGCGCCGTCGGCTCATAAATAAAACTCTCGGCACGGAAACAAATGGCGCTGGAGTCAGATGCATATATCAACAGTAAACGAGGGGCTGTCTCATTAACGCACCGTCTTCAAATGCTGAAATATAAAAGGTCAGCAGAGGACGTCATCCAAGTATTACAGCAACGATACTCAAAATACAGGACAGGGAAAATAAAATCCATGGAAAATAAATAGTTTTGCTTAGTTAACACATTTTTTTTTTTAAATTGCTGTTAAAGAAAATCATTTTAAAATATTGCTTATAAAATAAGAGTCACTCTTTTACGTATATAGTTGACTCTCGATGAATAAAGTCATCACACACACATCGGAAAAGTGATGCTCGGAAAAGTGCGTTCCAATTTATTTACAGGAAAAACAAACGTCCGCGCGTCAATGTATGGTCATGAATCACCTGATCGTATTCACATTCCTCAGACAGTATTTTATTGCATCATTAGAAAAGATTATATTCTTGGTTTTTGTCTGTATAGATCTCTGCGCGCCCTGATTTAGCAGGTTGCCTGACAGACTTTATCAAAAACGTGCTTTTCTATACAGCAATTGAGACTTGACCTGCTGTCCAGATAAATGCTTCATGTTTAGTGACAGCGTTTGTGTAAAAGAGACGGTTTGGCGTGTCATTCTGTCTCTAAACAGCTCAGACATTCACGCTGACATGGAATTATGTGCGTTTACCTTCATTTGTCTTTTCACTTGGCGATTTATAGCAATTTCTTCTCCTTCTCCCTCAAATTTGGCCCAATAAAGCAGCTTTTTTGCCCCATTAAGGAAAAGCAAATTTGCGTTATGAGTTGCGATTTGCTTTGGGATTTGAGGATTTAGTCCAATTAAGTCCAATTAATTATTTTTTTTCCCTGATCTTCAGTCAAAAGGTCACAGGTTTGAATCCCACAACAGCATTTGGCTGCCCACTGCTCCGGTGTGTGTGTGTGTGTGTGTGTGTGTGTGTTCACAATCAAAATGCATATACACAACATATTCTTTATAAAGTATTTCAAGAGTCTTTTAAGCTCCAACACAATTGAACAACTAAAAGCTATTAATTACCAGTAATCAATCTTATGATACGCACAAATGTATTCACACCTCATTGAAGGAAGGTTTCAAGGCAAAATTCAACTGTTGTCGTGAGACTCAGTAGGATCTTCAGTCCTGGAAGAGCAAAAGCAGCCAATAGCACGCGGCCCTTGGCTAGAGACCACTGCTGACATCACATGTATTGGCCTCGAGGGTCTCACGGCAAGGAAACAACCCAATCTAAGCAAACAAACACCAGCTCACATTACACTGCACGGCCGTTCTCTGAGGAAGAGCAGTAATCTTCCAAAACTAGTCAACGCTTTACGTCACTTTAGCAGACAAATGGATGCAAACACGTGTGTGTGTGTGTGTGTGTGTGTGTGTGTGTGGAGACAAAAATGTAATTAAAAGCGCTTATCTTCAGACACCGCTTTGGTTTGTGAACAGGTATGTCATTTTTTACCGTAAAATTGTAGCAAAAATGTATACAAGTAAAATAAATGCGAACATGTATATGTGTATGTTGCTTTGGATGAAAGCATCTGCTAAATGACTGTAAAATATAGTAAAGTGTGTGAATATTATACACGCACACACAAGTATAAAGTTACACACTCAAATTTACGATACGTGTGTGTGTGTGTGTGTGTGTGTGTGTGTGTTTGTTTATAGATTGTCACATTAATGTGCTTTTATGTATTTGTGTGTAAAGAATAATCAATACATACAGTATACATATATGAGTGTGTGTATAATTACACACACTTGCACAAATATACACACACTCATTGTGATATGCGATTGTTTTTGTTTCAGTCCTGAGAATCAGAATCAGTCCTGTTGTTTATATGTATACACACACACACACACACACACACACAAACACACAGTTTACTTTGTAAAGATTGAATAAGCGCAGAACCAACTAAACAGGTTTTCCAGCGCAGGTTTAATATGCGCACGGGAACCCGGGATTGATTTCTGAACGCATGTAAACATTAGAGTCAATACGGGGAAGTGTATGATACAGCAAATGCTCAGTGAAGCCCGACACGCCGCCGTAATGTGCCACAACAAATGGCTTGGCAATGATTAATGGCTTCTTGTCCTAGAAACGTTCCATTCGATACAATCATTATTGCCTATACGTGCAATAGGATTTGAGGTCAATCGATGACTCGCGGTCATTAAAAGCAGAAAGGAAATCCACATCACAAGCCATCCATCGTCAGAAACACACAGTCATCCTCAGACGCGTCCGGCCTTCACGAGGAGCCATTACAGCAGAAGAACCAGTGTTTGTGGCTTTCTGTGGCCGCGTGGAGAACGCATTCCCAGCCAACTCCACCGCCAACACTTCGGGTCTGAAAAAACTTCATTTCGAACACACACACACAAGGGTCCCGAACTCTTTGATGTCCTTTAATTGGGACGCCAACCATTTGAAAAAAAAAACGCATGTGACTTTGGTTTCTGGCTCATGTCTGCACATGCGGATCATCTCAGACTTTAGTTTGCATCAATAACCTCATCCTTGAAATAAATAGGATTTACTTTTTCCCATCGCGGTGCGGAAATGATTCACTTTTTCCCCCCGTTATAGTAAAAGTCCCACCCAGATAATCCCCGTTTATCTCACTTTATGACGCATGTAGCTGAAGATTCATCAACTCCGAGTCAATGGTCCACAAGTTCAGGTCCCATTCAAACTTCCTGAAGAATAAACTGATTTTATTTCAATCAAACACAGGATCGAGTTCTTTAGTTCCAATTCATCACACTTCTTCATGAAAATGTACCTGAAGCAAACACTTTCCAAAATTTCTAAAGCCATAAAGCTGTAAAAAATTATTATAATAATTTTAATATTGTAAAGTCATAAAGCCTATAATGCCTACAGCTAATTTATTTCTCAAGACTGAAACGGCAAAAACGCTTAATCTTTGGGAATTATTGTAATTGGCCAAAAGCTAAAAGTCTACCTTAGACTAAGTGCAAATATTAAACAGACGAGATGAAAGTAGCTTGAAAGAAAAGACAGTTGTATTGGTTTCAAAAATAATATAGAATACAAGTTGGGTAACAAAAGAGGTCTAATGACAATAGCGTGTGTGTGTGTGTTTAAATGTGCATTTAATCACAAGCATGTACAAAAGTGATTAAAAAGTGAAAAACGGAGACAAAAAGAACCCGTGGGCCTTTCTGCGGTAGAACTGAGGTTAACCCAAAATCACGGGTTTGATTCCCAGTTATTATTCATGCCAGAAATTATAATGCACAAATGTTGTTCAAGTTTGGCCAATTACAGAAGAATTTGACCATTTCACTTTCACTGACTTACTTTAGGTTTCCCTATTTTTAAAAGTTATAAGTTGTACTTTTATTTATATTATTATAAACTGAAATTTGTTTAAATACCCTTTTCACAAAATGTTTCACATCACTGGCGTTTTATTTGATTCTGATGACTGTTTTTGATCCATTTTTGATCAATTTAATTGTAGATCAATGCAAATAATAAATCAAACAATTAAAGTGTAATTCTATCAATTCTTTTGCTGAGTACATTTATTACCGGTACTTAATTTGTGCAGACGCTGCCATTTCTCACCAAGTGGTAAATCTGAGTATTACACTTAAAATATCGGCTTATTGTGTAATATAGCATCATAAGACTGATAAAATAAAAACCGTTGGCGGTAAGAATCGGACACAAAATCAAGACCCCCAGTGCGGGTCAAAAAAAGTCCAACATAAGAAATATTAGATACAATATTAGATAAAAAAAAAAAATTATTCGCACTTTGCTCCATAAACTTCACAGCAAGCTGGAGATACGCCGCAACTGAGAACACATCGCCGTCAGACCCGTTTGTAAAATAATTACCGAGCGCCACTGAGCAATAAAAGCACGTAAATAATTGAGCTGGTAGGTGGGCACAGTTTGCCAATTTCCAATCTCTATGTATGCTAATCTGCTGTTTGTTAAAAACGATGTGGAATGCAGATGTCGACAGTTTCGCTCTGGGCACTTGACTGCACTTACAGACGTGTTCCTGGCCACGGGGTTTCGTTCCCAGCACAAAGGAATGTGCCGGATAAGCTGAACATACTGGATGTGACGCTAATAAGAAGAATCACACGTTGAAACAGTGGGACGTTCGCGGCAGATTAAAGGAAGTGACCCTCGGGGGAACAAGGCAAATTGGCTGCGTGTACGTGGCGGCATTCGACTAATTCAATTACTAGGAAGCGGCTTAAAGATCATCGAGGAAGACAATGAGGCCTTCTGGCAGAAGAGTGACTTCATTAGGTCCCAGACAGACGCGTTTATTCGCCTCATACCTGCGAAGCTGCATAATAAAGTTTCGAATGATCTCGCTCGACTGTAATGCGAGTTGAGCAGAAGATTGGAAGCGAAACGGGGAGTTTCCATCCCGTCCATCATCATCTAGATAATGAAGTATAAAGATGTAAAATAAGGAGTTGGCCTGACTATATCGGGAAGGACTATCAACCACTAACAGAGAAGATTTATCTACACAGGCGTGTTCATAATGTCGTTGCAGGTCTTTTCTGAACAACACTCGTTTTCTGAAACGCTTGACCTGACCAAGTGGTTCGTTTGATGCGTTTATATACTCAACTAGACATAAAGTCTAAATGCAATATAAGCCGTTTATCTAGTATATAAAGAAAAACTTGCTTCTTGATAATTACTTCATCCAGTTTCAGTTGTTTTGAACTTGACCTTGAACTTATGTGAGAGCTGATCACATCGTCTTTCTAAAAAGAAGACATTGTTCAACGTTTTATAAGTGTAATATGCCTATGGAAGATAAAAGTAGACACAAGTAGAAACAAGGAGAGGTCAAACTGAAACTAGGGGAGACTAGGTGAGATATTTACAGTCTGAATTACAATCCAACGTACGATACATTTCTGGCCATATGCTAGGTCCAGCAAATGTTTCAAACAACGTTATATTGACTTAATAGTAACTTCTTATGAGATTGTGTACATTTTGAGTAACACATTTTTTGCTCAAAAAGAGAGATTATTGAGTAAAAACTAAATGAGAAGTGTTACAATAGAGAGCATCCTCAGCTACTGCATCACCGTGTGGTTCTCCAGCTGCACTGCTGAAAACCGTCGAGCTCTGACCAGGACTGTCAAAACTGCTGAGAGGATCATAGGAACTAAACTCCTGAACCTCGACGCTGTCTATGCTAGCCGCCTACAGAAGCGAGCTAGCAACATCATCAGAGATCCAACCCATCCAGGACACAGACTTTTTGTTCCCCTCCCTTCAGGGAAAAGATACAGAACAATCAGAACACGCACAAACCAACTAAAGAACAGTTTTTCCCCAGGGCTATAGCCTGGGCCACGCCCCTCCCTACATAACATACACAGTTATTTAAATAGCATGTTTGCACTCAGCCATTTGCACAATGTATATACTGTACATTACATGTATATCGATCTCACAACTGCCCTTTTGTATGTATATTTATATTCCTTTCATACTTTTATATTTATATTTTATTTATTTTGGTTTGTTTATTTTTCCTTTACATTTCTTTATTATTGTGTTTATTGTATTGCATGCTGGTTTTTCAATTTATTTTTTTATTGCTGCTGGATTCGTGGAGCTTCCGAAAGAAATTTCGTTGTACAACATACAATGACAATAAAAGCCTCTCTCTCTCTCTCTCTCTCTCTCTCTCTCTTTGAAGAATTCTGAGTTTTTTTAGTTCTTTGTCTTTTTTTCACAACGTCTTCATTTTCATCCACAGCTTTTTATCTCTAAGGAAATTAAGGAAAATGTAGGTATTTTATCAATGGCTTGCCAATCTGTTAGAATGTTTCCAATACATGCAGAAAAATATTCCAGACTAAAATTCAAGAGAAAGAGTTTAAAGGAAAATTGTGCAGAAAACATTATCAATCTTGGCCCAGTAAAGTAAATGGCTTTTACGCCTTAACCAAAATCCCTTCCAAACAAAGGCCAAGGAGTGTTGGGACGTCCAGACAGTAAAGCGGACGGGTAGCCATCTTGTGCTTTGTTATTCTGATTATATCATTGGAATCACACCCGTGCAGATGCATATGTTAACTTCATCACTGCACAGAAGCAATACAAAGGTCTAGAACAAATGCAAATGAATGTTAATGTAGACGGATTTTAACTCGGGTTGGTTGATGATAACCTGAATACCAATTTCCCTTCACTTTCCGCAGCGTCTCCGTCATCAGCTAAAATGAACTCATCTCCAACCAAGTAGACTGTACAACATTTTATAAAATTTCAATCCTTAATAAATCTTTGGGTTTAAGAGTGAATCAAATCTTATTAAAACTTTTTCTGTCATGTTTTAATACTTTCCAAATGTGTTTTATTTTTTAATAAGACAAAAAAAATGTATGGTGACATTTTAAATAATTTTCAAAGGGGGGATTTAATATGACATACCAGCATTATGAGACACGACCATGGAACAAATTAAACTTTAAACTAAAGGTACCACAGTATTTCAACTTTTTCTGAGGTTACCAGTGCGTTTAGAAGTTCGATACAACTTTACCCACACAATTCCTTGGTAAAGTGAGTGAGTTTGTCAATATGGCCACTAGGGGCAGTATCAACATCCAGCTCTGCATTTAACCATCCAGTCAAGATACACACACAAAATAAAGTGAACACACTCAAGCCCGGAGCAGAGGGCAGCCTTATAAAAAAAAATACAAAAAAGTGGACAGGAATAAAAAAAATATATATTAAATAACAACACAGGCTTCACATCTAGGTCCTCCATACCGGCTTTTCAAAATCCAATGAAAATTGTATTGCCGAAATTTCCCAGATCATCCACATTCGGTGAAAGTTTATTATTTTTTTTTTTAGAATTATCTTTCAAGTGGTTTTCAAGTTGCTCATCCGTCCAGAGTATTTATATTTGAAGGATGTGAGACAATGTCCCATGGCTTAACCAATAAAAACATGGAATTCGTTGGTGGTTTCCAAATATCATGGAAATGATATTTTTTTGACCAAGTGTGAAAATCAGGGATTTATTGAATACGAATTCCTTGGTGTGTGTGTGTGTGTGTGTGTGTGTGTGTGTTATTTATCAGAGTAGAAGAAAACTGTGGCCATACCGTAGTAAAAGCAAGTAGCTCCTCATCGTTCATTTTGTGAACTGGATTATTCTTCTGAAAGTCGATGCTAAAAACAGAACAAAAAACATTGTTAAATAACATCCTATTAGATTATCCAGCAGGTTTACTCCCAGAGCCGTGACTGATTTGTATTCCTAGTTTGTGTCAGTTCTTCATGATAAACCTTCAGCAGGCTGATCACATTCCACCGGAAAGTTTCGCCATAAGCCGCATACGTGTAGTTATGCATGAGAGCGCCAACCCATGGTCCATTATTCATCCTCAGCCATCACGCGGCCCAATTAAGGTTGCGGCCTGCATAATTACAACCTGCTAATTATACCACACCTGCAATTTGTCTCCTAGCAGCAGCCGGTCAGGACGATGACCTTTCAACAGCAACCATGCTTAGATAGTTGCTACATCATTAATTAGACAGCAAACCAGAAGAACCCGCGCTGGAGCGGAGAAGAGGGTGGACGACCAAACACTTTGCACTCAGAAATGTAATTAATGTGAAGATATTTTCCTCATGGGTGCAGAAGGTTTGTGCAGCACTTATCAAGGGCTTCAACACGCGGCTCTCTAAAATAAAGACGGCAACTTCATGGACAAAGCTGAGCGGCGCTGAATGCAGATTGGAGTGTTAGAAAGCCTCCAAAGAAAGAGCTTTTACGTGGCATCTGGAGAGCACATGTAGTCTTCAACTGTAGGATAAAGATGCCCAGTGCATGTCTAGAAGTCTTAAGCTCTAGAATGAAGATGGCCACTGAACATCTAGAAGGCTTCAACCCTAGAATAAATATGACTAGTACACATCTTGAGGTCTTCAACTCTAGAATGAAGATGACTAGTATACGCCTTGAAGTCTTCAACTCTACAATAAAGATGATCAGTAAGCATCTAGAAGTCTTCAACACTAGAATGAAGATGACAAGTACGCGTCTTGAGGTCTTTAACTCTACAATGAAGATGACAAGTTCACGCCTTGAGGTCTTCAACTCTACAATGAAGATGACTAGTGCAAGTCTAGAAGTCTTTAACTCTAGAATGAAGATGACCAGTGCACGTATAGAAGTCTTCAACTCTAGAATAAAGATGCCCAGTGAGCATCTAGAAGTCTTCAACTGTAGAATTAAGATGACAAATACACATGTTTAGGTTTTTACCACTAGAATGAAGATGATAGTACACGCCTTGAGGTCTTCAACTCTACAATGACGATGACTAGTGAACATCTAGAAGTCTTCAACTGTAGAATGAAGATGACTAGTACACATCTTGAAGTCTTCAACTCTACAATGAAGATGACTACTGAACGTCTAGAAGTCTTCTACATTAGAAATCATCTAGACATCTAGATCATCTAGACATCTAGAAATCTTCAACTCTAGTGGATGTCTAGCGGAAAAAATATAATGCATATTCACAATTAAGGTCGGACTCACCACATTGCCAGAATGAGCGCTTGTTCCTCAGCGCAGAGCTCTGGGACTTGATGTTCAGAAGGTTCTGCTAAATTGATCTGGTTGAGGACGGTGTCATCACTCAGCTTATGATCCTAAACACATGCCAGTCAGGAATGAGAAATAAAGCATCCGATGAGACCGTCAGAGCATAAACGGCCCTCAAGGGTCCGCAAAGCCATTCTAGATCTCACACCTGTATTTCTGGAGCTTGGTGCGTGCGATCCGACAGCCATTATTCAGCCGTGACATTTATGTGCACGCCAACAACAAACTGCAGAAGACGCGAGGCAGATAGAAACAGTCTGTGCGGTGATGAGGTGATGGGACAAATTTCAACTTGGCAAAATTTCAAATTTTGAACTTTTTTTTGCGTTTCTTTTCTTAGTGCATTTTAAAACAAAGCTATTCCGTGGGAAAGGCGTTTGGAACTCATTAAGACTTTTGGATCATATAGACTTGTAATTTGTAATAACTTTTAATTACAAACTATTTTATAATTGTTAATCTGATAATTTGGGGGGAAATTAGGTTTAGGTTCAATTCACATTTTAATAATCATGTCAGGCCTGTAACTTTTGACAGGTCTGTAATCACTCACTCACACACACACACACACACACACACACACACACACACACACACACACACACACACACACACAGACACACACACACACACAGACACACACACACACACAGACACACCCACACACACACACACGCCAATCTGACAAGCAATAACACGAGCGCTACAGATCTTTACACACTGACTCCGAAAAACTGAAGTCATTCTGGAAAATCTGAGACAAACAGATGGAGATAACGTCTGGAATTTTCCATAAAATCTTTGTCTGTCCCCAATTTGTCATATTTGCAGCCAAAGCAGATAAAACCAAGCGCGGCATTGCCACTGCGCAGATCAGCCTTCAACCACCATCCAAAAATGTGCAATAAAAGAAAAGTACGGCCTCGGGGAGGACAGACGCAAAACTGAGCGAGAATACGACAGATGGAAATCTGCATAAAACGTCTGTTTGTGACCTTCAGTGCCGTCAAAGATCAACCCAAGAACTAACGTCGCCCCCTGATGGACGGGCCATGCATGACACCCTCTTGCCCCTCAGAAACCATAAACTGAATTTCAAGCAGCAAATTCATGATTTCTGGCTGACGGTGGCACTAAACCACACAGAGGACTCAGTAAATACCTTGGGAAGAAGTTCTCGAGGTGTTGGTGTGACCGTTGAGAGGCCGTTGAAACAGGGATCGTGCGAGTCGTCCTTTCGCTTCACGTCCAAGATGAGTTGAGCCAAGAACTTTTCCTGAAAGCGAGTTCTTTTCCCAAGAGCCCCTGAAAGAGCCAACCAACATTCACACCACATTTACTTATTTGTATTAAACTGTAAATGTGTGCAACTGTGACCGGAAAAGCAAATTCCCCCCGGGGATGAATACAGTTTTTTAATTTAATTTTTACGCTTTTTTTTTTAATCTTCCACAAGGTATGAAAGCTGAAGCTGGCTGAGGTAGGCCACATTGGTTTTCTGTCGGTCATTTTTATATCAGTATTAATGATTGATTCTACCTTCATGGGCGAGAGATCCATTTGCATAAGGGGGAGTGTCTTTTGGCTCTCCAGGTGTAAATTTCATGAATATTACGCATACATCAGTGCTGACAGAGAAACTTTCTTTACCAAATGTATTTTAATTATTAATAATAATAATAATGTATATATAATACATAATCTATATAATACATAATAAATGTATATGTAAAGTATTTTAATGTTTATGACAACATAAAATGTTCACATATTTGTGAAATAAACACTTTAGCGCACAAGACTAGGTCACTTAAAAGTCTATTCAGGACTATGAATTACTACGTTGACTACATCAATTTTGCCCACATATTATTGTAGCACAGATCGTGCTGAACACAAAAACTGTACTTTTTGGCCAGTAGTATGTTGTAAGTAGATGAAATAATTATAATACACAATAACACATATCAAATATAATAAACAAATATCAGAGCACGTCAAAACACCTCAGAAGCCCAAAAACACCTTCAGACTCCATAGGGTAAATTCTTTCCTTTTCCACACAGAGGAACCACTTTACTCTTCACATACACATTCACACAATCAGCTAAGATGGCTACAACAGTTCCATCACTTTTCTATCAACACAATCACACAGCCTCCACAGACATGATCTTTTTTAATGGCACACGGCCTACCTGTCATGTTAACCTGAAGCCCGGACAGCTGGCGGGCCGACTGGAGGTGTTCTTTGGCTCGGCGGTACTGGTAGTAAGTCAGGCTGGTGTAACTGCACTCCAGGTGGAACTGCACGGCCAGACGGCGGTGTGTGTTACTGCTGAACAGCTCCTGACGCTCACACACTACACAGAAAACACAGCGGCTTCAGGCGATGGCGGTGGGGTTGGAATTTCAAACAAGAATTTTTATTCGCTTCATTTTATTTATTAATTTAAATATTTAAAAATGTATTATATTAATATACCATACGGCTTTTTGCCTTAGACTTGTGATACATTATAAATACTGAATGTAACTATTAAACTAAACAGAGCCTTTTTTTAACTAAACTAAACTGACATTAAATTCTGAATATACGATAATGCAATTAGTCAAATTATTTCTGTGACAATATTCAACTTTTTTAAACTCAGTTATGCACAAATGGAGTAAAAAGCTGATCAGACTCTAGTAAGTCTGTACACTGTATATTTGAGTACAAGGCACACTGAAATCCCAAAAAGGTTATTAAAATAGAATGTGTGCTGTAAGATAACAACAGAAAGTGCATTGGATTAAAATTACTAGTTTATTTTAATCACAATTCTTAAACATCACATTTTATTAAATTAAAACAAAAAAAACGCTTAACGCTTGTGAAAATGCTTCACATTTCGGTTTCTCTTTTCGTCGACAATCTTCACATTTTCGGTTTGAAAAACTTGACAATGTTGTCCAGAATTTCACTCTATACATTTAGCATGTGTCGCATCTATAGCGTTATAGTTTACGCAGTCCAACGATTCCATAAGCTCACTAGGAATCGAACACATGTGCTCCTGCACATTCTATTCTTTCCATCCGTCCACAAGCATAGAGCCACATCCATCGATGTTGCATTAATGCAAATGATAATGCTAAAGGCTTTCAGAACGCCGAGCTAGTAATCTGCCCGTGACCTTCAACATGTTCTGCCAGAAGATCCCAGTGATTTCCAGGCCATTCGGTGGAGATTACAGCTCATTTAGCATATGGAAAGCGGTGAGCTCTCCTGTTTGTCATTGAAGGCCACGTCTTCTGGATTTAACTGCTTGGACGGAGAAGAATTACCGTCCAAACAATCTTCTCTCTTTTTTAAGAGACGGGAGTAAGTACGAGTTTTGACGACCTGTTGAGAACAATCTCAGCACTTGAAAAAAAGTACAAAAAAAAAAAAAAACAAGTCACCAACTATATTGGTTTATAAGATTTATCTTAGTCAAAGCCTGCTCGATGCCCTTTTCGTTGAAAACCAGACATTTTTCATTAGCTATTATTTTAACATTATTTATTCCAAAAATATGTTGTATAGATGACACACTTTGCCTATTTAATTGCAACAGAAATCCCTTTTTCTAAACAATGATCTCTCCTTTTTAAGAGACTGGAATACATTTTTTGACGTTTTTGACAGTTTTGACGGCCTGTTGATGACAATCCCAGCACTTTTTAAAAAAATATTTAAAAAAAACATTACAAAAAATACAAAAACCAACCACACTGGTTTAACTACACTGGTTCTTAGTCAAAGCCTGCTCGATGCCCTTTTTGTTGAAAACCAGACATTATTTATAAGTCATTATATGAACACTATTTATTCCAAATATATATTGTAAAAGTTATGCAATTTGGCTGTTTAATTGCAGCAGAAATCAGTCTGTCCAAACAATCATCTCTCTTTTTTAAAAGACAGGAGTAAATGGGAGCGTTTTGACAACCTGTTGATGACAATCCCAGCACTTAAAAAAAAAAAGTATTAAAAAAAAAAATTACGATGCTGCTTTAGATTCATCCTAGTCAAAGCCTGCTCCGTTGTAAAACAGACATTATTTATTAGCTACTTTTTGAACATTACTCCAAATATATGTTGTATAAATGACGCGATTTGCCTATTTATTCGCAGCACAAATCTCTCTCGACAGCTTTGGTAAAAAAAAAAACAAAACAACAAAAAAAAACAACTCTATCCATGAATATTCACAAGACGGAGCGTGTTTGTTGGAAAGCGTCGGGTCACCTCTAAACCCGTGTTAAGTCTCCAGTGGACCAGTGAAAATCCAGCGCTGGTTTGACATTTACTAACCACAGTGATGAAAGACCTGGTCCAGTCTTCACTCACCCATGTAACTCGCCAAATGTAAACGCTGATTAAAGAATAATTCACCTTTATTATTTACCAACTCATAAAACGCTTCATTGACTTCAGGTCAGTGATAAGTAAGAAAAAAACTACTCGGACAAATGCGTTCGATACGTAAAGCCCATTGAAATCAGGTCCGGTGGTTAATCTGCAGCGAGTGAATTACGAGCGCCACGGGTTAGCGCTGCAACGTGTTTAGCGAGGAATCTTCTACAGCGTGTTTGAACTATGCCGCCATATTTACAGTATTTTGGACCGTAGAGTGTTTATGTTTACATTACAGAAAAAAAAAGAACTAACATAAAAATGCTGAGATTTTGCTTACGATAAGACGGGTGGGATTTATCTAGCCTTATATTTGAGGACGTTCTGTGTACTTTACGTTTTCGTGCAAGGTCCATTTTTATGTGTATGAGCCTGAAATTTTGAACAGAAAATAAATAAATAAACGGCAATTACGGAGGGTTGAGTCTATATTTGAAATATTTGTACAATACTGAGAAAAACAAACCCCTTGAAACAAAATAGTCTGAAAAACCGTAAATGTAATTACATAGTCATTGCGCAAAATTAGCCGAGCATTTTATACGTCCAGTTGTGGACAAAAATTTTAGAAAGCGTCCTTTGCAAAATTACCAGAGTAGAAATGGCTGTAATGCTTAATCTCAACTGAATTTAAAAAAAAAATAAAAATCTCGAAAAATGTAAAAACTAAATTTAAAACTGCTTTTTTTTTTTAATACAAAAAAAAAACAAAAGAAAAAGATTAATTAAAGCATGTTTGTGGGGTTTATTTTTATTACCCCCCCCCCCTCCAAAAAAAAAAAAAAAAAGCATTTCAGTCTACAAACACTTTCTGTGTGAAGTCTGCCAAGCTATTTATATTGAAATTGTGCTCCAAAAAGCACTTCCTACTTAATGGTTCCATACAACAATGCAGACAATCACGCTAAATTGCAAGCAATCGCGTGATTACAGCATTTAATCAATGCACATCACTATTTTGTACAAATTTCAGAGTCGCTGAAAATGCAAAGCAAAGACTTCAGATGTTGTCGTTTGAAAGTTCATCCTCAATCCATGTTTTCCCTTTAGTTTAAGTGCGACTGGCTTTCACTTGTGAACAGACGTATCGCGTTTGTTCCACCGGATCAATAAACACTTCGCCAGTGCTTATCGATTAAATCGCGTTCAGTCGATGCTAAATCTAAACTCAGAGACGTTCGTATTAGCCATGCGGACTTTAAGACGAACTCCCTCGTTATCCTGAATCACATGTGCGCCTAGTTCAACAATAAAAGATGGAGAAAAAAAAAAACACCAATTGGCGAGGAACAAAAAA
>CM051497.1:26414426-26445469 GCA_028031935.1 Paedocypris micromegethes | reverse complement strand
GAACAAAAAAAAAAAAAAACGAAATAACCATCAACTGCCAAGTTGGAGCATTGCTGGATGAATAATTCATTCCGGGGAGAAACAAAAAAGTCATCTGTTCGCTTTCAGATGGAACAAAATGAGACGGATGAGTGCAGCCACGGTGGAGACGAACTTCCCTTAACACCATCATGATGGACATCACCAGAACATCAGCAGCCCAGCATCAGCGTGGAGACACAGCAGAAGATGCGGGTTGGATGCTGGTCCAGTCCGAGCGTCAGGAGCTGATGCGTGTCTGATTAAAAGGCAGCGCAGGAAACTCATTCCACAGGCACAGGAACCCAATTAAGATGCTGCTTTGCTGCGCAGCTCGTCATTTGGACCAGGATTCCCTGCGGAATTCACATTAACATCCAAAGCCTTCAGAGGAACGAGTCAATAATCTGCCTGGAACGCAGAGCAATCTCTGAATCGCCTTCTCCACTACAAAGACTTTGCCAACGCACTCTTTGGTTCCCACGAGGTGTAAACGTGGCACAAACCTTCCGTTTGCGTGGAAATTTTCGATAATTTAGAAATTTTGCGTTGATTCTATACCAAACATCTACTTTATGTACAAAGCTGAACATCTAAGAGAAAACCTATTAGACAAATTTTTATTATCCTACTGTGATGACGAGGGCCATCACTGAGACTTGATGTTCTGTGTTCACCGGTTTTCGTTACAATCAGCATTTAATTTTTTTAAAACCAAAAAACACCACTTTTGTTTGGTTAAAGAAAGGCGTGGCCTTTCTATCAAAACGGGCCTTTAAAAGCCAGTCCATTTTGATTGTGAGGGATAGGTTAGAGTGTGTGGGGGCAATTAAGCACACACATATACACATGTATAAAAATCCCTCAATAAAAGGTGTGTGTGTGTGTGTGTGTGTGTGTGTGTGTGTGTGTTAAAACTGTTCTGACATTTATTTAACAGTTGGACCATAAGGTCTAGACTTTAAATCCTAAAGTGGGGACATATGGCACGTGGGGACATTTGTAGGGACCACACAACCTAGTACGTTTGTTTACGAGGGTAAGGGTGGGATTTTGGGTGAAGTTTTGGTTAGGAATGTGATGTTAAGGTTAGTGTTAACCTTAGAGTGTAAGAGCTAGAGTAAAATAATGCATTAAGCCAAAAGTCAGTCCCAACATTGATATACGTGTGTGTGTGTGTGTGTGTGTGTGTGTGTGTGTGTGTGTGTGTAACAATAGTCTTTATAAAAGCTGGCCAATGTATCATTCACAATGGCAATATGGCGCCAGATTTAACTTTTGACAGCAAACGTGTCATGTCACCTCCAGACTCGCCTCTTTATTTCTGAAGATGCTCCATCTCCTTTAAAATAGTTTGAGTGGATTTGATTATTGTACTAAACTGCTATTGAAAAAGGTTACATTCTGTGTATAACATGAATAAACAATGTATAACAAATGTATTGATTTGACTTCAATTTGATCTAGATATTGAATTAGAAATTATGTTAAACAGTTTGAATTGTCAGAATCGTCTGTGTGTGTTTGTTGTTTTCCTTTAGAGCACATTCAATAAGTTGCCTTTCTTTAATCAAGAGAGATTGGTAAAAAAAAAAAAAACACTACATTATCATCATAAGTACATGAACATGGTTTACTTTAAACTCATCAAACTCATGCTGACACACACACACATACACACACACACACACACACACACTTGACATCAGCTCCTTTTAACAGCGACTTGATAAGAGCTGACAGCCGTGTCATTTCTTGGCTAAAGAGCGTCTCACGCCGCTGACGAGTCCCTTCAGCACCAGAACCAACCCGACCCACCAGCTCACTTAGCATCACTCACAACAATTACAATTACTAGACTGTATAATATTCAAACAAGAATAACTAATTTATATACACACAATATAATTTTAATTGATTGCAGTGTAGTCAATTTATGTGTAGAGTGTAATGTCTATGAGCATGCATGTTTATTTACTTATTTACATTTTCTTACTTGTTTATGCATATAAAATATTCTCACAATATTCTCTAAATATCTTCTTTGTATTATTTCCGCTGATGTGAGAAGTAAATTCCCTGCTGTGGGACAAAAAAAGTCTTCAAAAAGATTTTCAATATTTGAGTAACTTTGAAATCAATGCAATTTTATTAACCCCTTTTTTAGTGGCCATTCTTGTGAGTCTGTGAAAGGTGTGAACCAATCAGAACTTGAGAAAACAAAAACATCTGGAAAAAAGGCAAAAATTGCTATTTTAGTTACATTACAAAAATAAACTACAAATGTATTAAAAAATTACAAATTCTTAATACAAATTAAAAAGAAAAATCTTAAACAAAAAGAAATTCGATTATGAATAACGAAAAACACAGCGTGTCTCAAACTCGGCTTCACGGTGCTGTGAAGTTGTGTTTGGAAATACTTACATTTTGACAAGAAAAGTAAATGGGATTCGCTTTTACTTTACAGTCGGTTGGCAGAGCTTCTATCCAAAGCAACTTACAAAAAGAGGAGCAAATGAAGCACTTTGTCTACAATAAGCTACAGTAGATGTCTACACAGGCTATATAAGGAAATATAAGGATTTGTGTGTGTGTGTGTTCTTCTTGCCTTTCTCTATGCATCGGCGCGTCAGGTTGCAGAGCTGTGGCGATCTCTCATCAAGGATCTGCTGATGCAGACTGACGTATCTCAGCGTCCACCAGGGCATCAGCTAGTTACACACAAAGCAGCGGTTTCACTGGGAGCAAAAGCTTCTGTGTTTAAGCCGCTGATCGATAGTGAAAGCGAATTACAGGTATTTCTCCAGACGTGACACAAATTGCGGCTGAAGTAGCTGCTAAAAAGCTCCATGCATCACTCCAGGAGTGCGCGCGTCAGAACGTCACACACACACACACACACACACACGCTGTAAATTAAAGTCTGGAGCAGAAAGCGTCGCCGTCTCTGATGAACTGCGTTGCTGGACGCTTTATCACCTCCCTGTCATTCGCTTCAATAATATTGACTGTGACGTCCGCACACAACAGCGCTTATGCTGCAAATGACCTGATTAGATTCAATATGTTAAGTACAAAAATATCTGGACTATAGATATATTTATTACTATAAATTACCATCAATACACACAGAATTCAATAAACACACACACACACACACACACACTTTATAAGTTTATATACGCGTGTATTTAAATGCATGCATGTATGTTTACATACATTTTTTACGCTAAATGAAGAAATATATACATGTGTAGATGTAATATACGCAGCTTATACACACGAAATAACCATTAAAATGAATAATTTTCAATCATTAATTGTAATAATATTCATCATAAATAAAATGAAATCTTAAATTACACATGTTAAGGGTCAATTGTATAATTCATCATTTTGCTAAAAAAAATAAATTAATAATTTGTTTTTTCAAACAACTTTCAATGGACAAACATTTTTTACTGTCCAACATGACAAATAAATCTGAGTTACTCAGCTGTGTTTGGACGAGTTATCACGGCCACACGACTGAAACGTTTCTAACCTATAGAAGCCAGCAAGCAAACACAAACACACACCTGTGTTAACAGTGTTATTCTGTAACCTGGAGTGTGTTATGTAAAGTGAGAGAGAGAGAGTGAGATGAAGGACATCACATGGTCATTGGTAACAGTTTAGGAACTGCTGTACTCAATGTCACTTCCTGTCCAATTTCTAATAATAATAATTTTGTATTTCTAATATTAATAAGTGACATAAATAACGTGTATTTTTTGTTTAACACAAATTTTTTTCTTGCTTGTCCTTTTCAATGTTCAATGGTCCAATAAAGTATAATAATTAACATCACACATTCAAATGCGCACAATTGTCTTTCTGCTGTTTTGATTTGCTCGTGTTGATTTCTTTTGAGTAATTACCATCAAAATAAAGACTCAAAACCATTAGTTTAATTTACATTTTACATTGACAATATAGGCGGCAAATAAAGTTGATTATAGATCAAGCCCAGGAACACGAATGCGTTTATCCTCAAAATAAAAGTTCAGAACAAACAATTAGTATGAAGAATAAGAGCAAGTAGAATAGAATTAGAAAAAAATCTAATTTACCCTGAAACCTAGGACAAAATTGTCTGCGATTAAAGTTCTAGATCAGATCTGTGCAAAAAGGATAATTTTAAAAAAGAAACAGGGTTTATAAAGCATTATAACAGACGGCTATATGACGAATTAAAAGTAGTCCAGCTTTGACAACTATAGAAAGCAATCCACGATATCTCTATGATCTCCCGATTCAACACCTTATTATTCAACATACCGTAAAACCTCTAATAGAAGGCCACGGCGGATTATTTTTCAACTCGTCCGTCATGGTGGCGTTCTATTAGAGGTGGAGTTCTACCAGAGGTTTTACGGTATATTCAATCTTTCGCCACATTAATGTATTGAGCGTGATCAGAGTTGGTTTGGTGCGTCTCACCTGAAGCGTCTCCAGCTCAGCGGCGCAGTGGACCAGAACCACTCTGGTCAGCAGGAGCAGGAAGGGGTTGGAGACCAGAGCGTAGACCGAATCTCCATCCAGCTGGAGGCAGGAGAGCAGCGCCGTGTTCACTGGAGCAGACTGCACAACACACACACACACACGTGTTTGCAATGGCAATGGAAGCTAATGTGGCTGGTGTGGATCAGCACTAATGTTGCTCTAGTCTGGACTCGTCTTAATTTGCGATCAAAATCAAAGCACGATTTTAAGTATGGAAAAGGTGGAAAAACTAACAATATTAATTGATCAATAAACATTCTGCCATTTAGAACAACTATATTGAAACGTCTGGAAAAGTTTGACAACCAATATTGTCCAACAAAAATGTCCAACCATTTTGATCCATCCATCCATCCATCCATCCATCCATCCATCCATCTATCTATCTGTCAGTCAACACATTAATTTTTGTATCGTTTAATTTCAAAATGATTTTAACAATTAACATTGTCTTTTTTTATTATTATTCATTCAAAAACATTTAGTGTTGGCCATATCTGACTAGTTTCACTTAAAAAAGATTTTAACATTAAAATCATTTTTCACGTCAATTTTAGTGTCTATTTTGAGTGTGTAAACATTTGATTGTAGAAATGTTTTGAGTGTGTATGTGTGTGTGGGGGAGGTGTATTTTTCAAAACACATTTCAAGCCTACATTTGAGTTTTGTCAAATCAAAATTTCATCGAAACAATTAAAAAAAAAAAACTTGAGTAATTGCAGCCTGGCACAACAAAACACACCAATCAAACCCAGGCCAAATCCTCTGAAATGAACGATCCCCACCACAAACGTTCCACCTCGGACACGGGGAGAAAAACTATCCACTCCGAGCAGTTTGTGCATTATTTTGTGGCTCGTTCTTAAGGAAGTGTGCGTCCTCGCTGGGGAGTCTTTTCCAGGGCCCGCGTCTCTACACAAAGATGATAAATCGGCAGCTTAAGGAAAGGTGTGAGACAGCAGGAAGCGTCTCTGGGGGGATCGGGGTGGTCTCGCGGGGGCATTAGGAAGAAGAGTCTCTTCACCTCCGCATAATGAGGAATCCTAAGAGGTTTCATTAGCCGTCCTGCAGGCTTCACCTCGCTCATTACCTGCGCCCGTCCCGTAATATTACATCAGGACCACCAGCGCGGACCTCCATTAAAAATGTGCTGATGTGAACAAATAATCCACAATGTTCTGATTGGCTGGAAGGATGGTACCTGGTTGTGGCACAAGGCCTCGGGCAGGAAGTCCGACAGCTGGAGGTCCAGGGGTGGTCCGGTCCAGTTACTCTGGGCGAACAGATTCAGGGAGGCGACGGCCAAAGCCAACACAACCACTTCTCTGCAACAGGTTAAAAAAAAGCAGCATTTTAATGAAGTCAATCACTGTTGTTGGATTTCTGTTTGGATCCTGAAAAACAAACTCACAAACACCGAAATGTTACAATTACAATGACTCATTAGGAGCTTAACCAATAGAGCTGCTGTTTGAAACAACCAAGGTCATGGGTTCGATTCCCAAGCAGGAAACTTGTGTCTGTTTCCATTAATAAGTAGAAATGTGTTTTGGATTAAAGTGTCTGGTAAAGTTTTTACAATGATATAGATTTATCGAACCCTGCAGTTTTCAGAGATTATGTGTTTGCAGATTTAAATCCAAAATGTACCAAATGTCACATTTTATTGCGATTCTTGACAAATTTGTCATTTAAGCGGAAATACATCACATAAAAACACATTTAAAACAGGATATTGTTTTGATTATCTCACCAAAATATGTCGCATTTCAAATACGTATTCAATTTTTGCAATTATTATTCACTCATTATAATTCAGGCAAAGCAGCATCTCCGTGAAACCCAACAGAGAAACTGAAAGAAAAACGGCAGCAAGCAGACATGCCAGAAAGGTGTAAAGTACTTGAGTAAAGTAACAGTCCATTTACTCAAGTATTTTGGGCGCTCTGTACTGAGTAGTGAAAACTAAAGGCAACTTTTACTATCTATTTGACTACATTTGAGTATTTGTACCCTTTACTCCACAACGCTTGAATGGACATTTACTCGCAATTCAGACTTTTTCTACCGCGGTTAATTTCTTGGGCAGACGAGGTGATATCGCCACCTGCAGGATGCTGAAAGTACTGGATGCTGTTCATAAGCTAAATCGCCTGAACGTGAATTTTTTTTTTGGGTACATTTTCCTCTGCCATTTAGAAACACTGAGGTGCAACAATCAGGCAAAACAATTTAATTAAATACAATACAAATGCAAAATACAAAAAGCTGTAGGTGGTGAGGGTAAAGTGATATAAAATACATCTAAAGAATAATATTTAGGAATGTAAGATGGATTTCTGCAGCTGATGTAGTGGCCCGTTTAAACGTCTCTACACCATTCCTCACTTTATTATCGTGGTCCGAAAGAATTACGTTGCTATAGGTAAACCAGCACACCAAAATATGTAAACTGGCAATAGAAAAAGATAAAAACAACGCTAAATGTCCACACAAGTCTGAAAATTACCGCAACAAAAAGCGTATTGCTTTCTCAAATTCACAAATAAATGTGACATGCTGGCGGTACAGACTGATCTACAATTCATATCAGCAACACCAGTGGAATATTCACTAGACAATAAATCAGCATCAGAAAAAAAAAAACAAAAAAAAAACGACATTAAGGAATCTGACAACGGCAAACGAAAAACGCTGAACAAAAACAACACGGTTCAAACTAATAATAAAAGTCATGCATAGTTAGAAAGCGAAGATAAATTCTGCGGAAGAGATGTGCCAGCAAGAAATTGTAATCCTGTTTTATGGCGGAACGTTCCCCAGACGACAGTAAAGGACTTATTTACATCTCGCTGGAACCCTCATCACATTTTACAGGCATCTACAGTTCAGATCTACGCTCACGTGAGGCAAACCAGGTAAGAAACACACCAAGAAACGTGCCTTTAATGTGAGAAAGGACTTTAACTTCCAGCTGTTAGTCGTTAGTGCTGATCTACGCTGCTTTTTGATTTGTTCACTCTGTTTGTTCCAATATTAGTGATTTTATCAAGTTAATTTTTTGCTCTAACACTATTTATCCACTCCCAAGTCTTGCTGTGATTTCTTTCTTTACGTTTCTATTTTTACGCTATTCCATTATATTAAAAGTATATATGCACGTCTGCCTCTGGAACCATTATTTGAAGAAAGCAACAGTACACAACGCACACATAAAGCAGACCCTGCAGCATACATATGACGTATATCCATTAAATTGTGATTGCTCCTGACATGAAAAGTGGAAAAATGCATAGTCTGTTTACGTGCATAATTGAAATTGCTGATCATAAGCAGCCCACAAGTTTTTGAGCTGCTAAAAATGGACATAAAATGGGTGCTTATATTTGCGCAAATAGGGTAAATGGAGAAGCAGGAAAGCAAACAGACCGCGCACCACCTCCTGTCCTCAACTTCCTCTGGAGAAGAAGGATGTTTTAAGTGAGCTTTCGGACGATGAATAATTCATGCGCGTGTGAGAGAGGGTTCGCGTCACTGAAGTCCTTCAGTAAGGTTTTATTCAGTCCCAACACAATAAAACGCTTCGCTAAGCCCGAGCCACCAGCAACTCGAAAAAACTAGAGTGTGTGTGTATGTGTGTGTGTGTGCGCGCCTTACTGGATTAAAATTAAGTGCAAAATCTCACAAGCAAAGTCAGAGTAACATTACAGTGATTTTAACAGAAAAAAATCGTTTAATATTCAAAACATGGAGTTGCTAGACACAAATCTTTCCGGCACAGGATTTGTGATCGGAAGGTTGCAGGTTCAAGTCCCGGGCCTGTGTGAACAGCATAAGGTCGCCCACTCTTTCGGTTTTTAACTCACTCCTGGACTAGAGAGCTGGACATGTGACCAAAAGGTCACCGGTTTGAATCCCAGACAGACAGGTTCCACAACTGAAGTGTCCATGAGCAGGACAAAAACTGATTGTGTGTGTGTGTGATCTGGTGCGTGTCGGGGCGTGTTACACTTTAAAGAGCATAAGTTATAGCCACACCCATGTTAAATAATTAAAATGAACATTCAAAACAAAAACCAAAAAACTACAATGAACTTTTCTTAATTCAAATGATTAATTCTCAAAAGAATTCTCATAATGATTAATACTAATAATTTTCATAAAGTGTAACCAGAGCAAACGACAAACCTGATCACTCTGACTATAACTATCACACGCCCAGAACTACCACAAACAACCCATCCTTTGTTGTCCATAATGAGCAGATTATTAACATTTTTATAGCAGAAAGGTTACATTTAAAATTATTTATGGAACACATTTGAAATAGCATTTCTTGATTTGGTTTGGGTCGATTATACATTTGAAATTTTGGCTGTTGCAGAAACCGAATGTTAGAAAGAAATGCCACGTGTTATATTCACAATATATACGCGTTATTTGTAATAATTTGTTGGAAGAATATACTGAACATTTGTCTAAATTCATACTGAAAAAGCCTGGCAGCATTTATGAGCGTAAAAAAAAAAAAAAAAAAAGAACACGATAATCTTGATTTACCAAAACACTTGCGAACACTTTGCTTTTAAATATAATTTTTATTTAGGCTTTTACATCTAAAAAGTACAGATAGATTGGCTAAATATGTAATTTTCTCAAGTCTTACCTGTCACTCCTGTCATCAGTCGTAGCATCATGGAGGTAAGACAGCACCCGTCTCTCTAAATACACCTCGACAGTGTCTGTGTCTTCGGCATCACCCCCGAGCAGTTGCCGGACCACCGGGTCAAAGAGCACGGCCTCCGAATCCCCCGCCCAAGCAAACCGCAGCAACCGTCCTCCATCTGAACACACACAATAAAAAAAAAAGAAAAATCATTATGAAACATTTTTCTGACAATGGAGATTTTCCTTCGATGCTTGAACATTTTCTTGCTCTGATTAATGAACAAGGCTTTTGTTATCAGTTTTGTTTTGTTATCTGACATCTGTTTTGGACATTAAGACATTTTAATACAAATATGAAAAAACAACAACAAAACTTAGATTATTCAACCAACCTGAAAACAAAACGCTAGATTATTTGCGAGTTCACTAGTGTATATTATTATTCGACCTAGCTTAATGAAATAGTATTATTTATTGAAATTATTGTTAATTATTGATTATATATATATATATATATATATATATATATATACACACACCAATATAAAAGTTATACAAACAAAAACAATACTTGAATACAATTAATAATCCGTTTTATCAACTCAACAGTCTAAAGTGGATGTGAAGCTTGAGCTAGAAAACTTTCAGCACGTCACGTCGAGAAAGAAACAAAGAAAACAAAAGAGGAGCGATAGAAACGAACGGAACGTGTCGACCGTGAAATTAAAAAGTTTTCGGTGTTTATTCCAGACTTCCAATGGCATTTTTAACAGCGTTCCCGGAATAACGTTCTGCCGCTTATTATTTGACCTTCAACACTATAGATTTCTGTTTCTTATTACCCTAGTCAATGATGAACCCATTAAGGCTTAAAATATAAAGAGCCGCAATGAATTAAAGGGAATTATAAGTGTGTGTTGGGAAATAAACAGCCTTAATTCCCCATGGAGCGAGGAAAGCGAGCGGCGTCACGTCTGATGTGGCACTATGTTCAGAAGTCCTTGCTTGTAGCCACTCTGCTCGGTGGCTGATCTCGTCTGAGGTGAAACTGTCAAGAATAAAAGTGACTGAATGAGGACGGACTGAAATAGCTGCACTGAAGATCAGATCGACACATCTCACACACTGTGTGAATTACACACTAATCACTTCTGAGCCTTGTGCTCCCGAGTCTGATCATCAGGGAAGGAGAGGGAAGGCGAGAGAGAGAACAAGAGAGGGAGAGAGAGAGAGAGAGAGAGAGAGAGAGAGAGAGAGAGAGAGAGAGAGAGAGAGAGAGAGCAGCAAAAAATACAAACATTTTAAACATCTAAAAGAGGGGTGGGGTGAAGGAGAGAAAGAGGGGGAGAGTCTATGAAAGAGAAACTTGGAGACATGAAGAGAGAGAACGAAAGAGAGCATGAGAATGAGAGAGAGAGAGAGAGAGAGAGAGAGAGAGAGAGAGAGAGAGAGACAGACAGAGAATAAGACAAACTGAAGACAAATAGAATAAAAATTTTAAATATGAATTATAAATATGCATGTATACAGAGGAAGATACAGTGAGAGATATAGAAAAAGGGAGGAAGAGAGACTAAGACAAAGAAACGTAGGGACAGAGAGAAAGTGAAAGAGAGAGAGCAAAAAGAGGAAAAGAGACTCCGAAAGAGAAGCTGGAGACAAAGAAGAGAAAGAGAAAAAAAAGAGAGGGAGAAAGCAAAAAAAAAGAGACAGAGAAACGTGAAGACAGTGAAAGAGAAAGAGAAGGAAAGAGAGAGGGCGTGCCACACAGAAAAAGAAAGGAAAGACTCAGACAGAAACAAATGGGACAAGGTCGTAGAGAGAAAGAGCAAAAAGAGAGAGAGAGACAGAGTAGGGGTTGGCAGTAAATAAGTGGGTTAAAATTCACATCACAGTATATTCTATTGTCCAGACGGTACTGGTATTATGTCATTGTTTTGGGGTGGTGGACATTTAGTACAATTAGGCTTAGTTACATTAAAAAGAGAGAAAAATTTGAATTAGAACTTTATTTAAAATAAAAATAAAAAAGCCCTTTTTTTGTTTTCGATGTTCAATTAGCAAAGTCTCGCCGTTGTCAATAAAAGTTGTATTTTACAACTCGGCACAACTCAATACTGGTTTTCACGTTAAAACCGGTTTACCGCCCACCCCTAAGAGAGAGGGAGAGAGAGAGGGAGGGATAGAGAGCAACGAAGCACATCGATGAAAATGAATTTCCCTGTTCAAATCTACAGAATCTGCCTCCAGTTCTGATGGTACACGCAGTCCATTAAGCAGAGAAGAGTGCAGGAGGATGGATCATGCATGAAATGAGCATTATTGTAAACCTCCACCAGGCTGAAGTGTGACCTGCACGTTTACACATCTGTACTCATCTGTAAATAAATAAATATGTAAAAAGACACAGATCTGTTCTAGAATAGCTCAGTGTAGTGCATTATTCATTCATTATTAAAAACGGAAAATAGCATTGATTATTAGTAAAATAAGAGCTACTAATATTAATATCATGCTCATTATTACAGATTATGTATAATTTTCGGTTGCTTTTAACATAATTAATCGTAAATGAATAAAAAAAATAGCCATTGTTTACCAAGGGGTCGATGACCTTTGACAGACAGATATATGTATAGTATAATATTCAGATGGTGCTTGATATTAGCAGCAGAAATTACTGATAAATGGAAATGAAGCGGCAAATACAAAAGTATTGCACAACATTAAAATAAAAAGTTAAAAATAGATAGACAGTGTTTAATAGAATAATACATAGACAGATAGCAAAGTATTTAAAATAAAATAAAATAGACAGAAGTGACAATTTATATTTTACACGCTTGAGAAATAATAAACTCTTAGAAATACCATTCATAAATAATGTTTAAATCCTATCCGGATAATCGCTATGAATTGCTTTGTAAAATATAAATATTTCAAGAACACAACACGCGCGTTACATTTCAGCACAGCAAATGCTTTGATTCGTTTGAAGGAGTCGACTCAGAAGAATCAATAGTACGCACGAATGGAAGCGATTCAAAAAGAGTCGTTCCATTTCCGTGGCCAAAGCAAATGTTCTCAAAACACTTCAAACCCAAGTTGCTCGCTATATTTACCCACGCGTGTCCACTTTAATTTAAAAAAAGATTCACTCAAACGAGTCGGCGGATGCTGCGCTGTCGGGCAGGTCGCTTCGCCCCGATGATTCAATGTTGCGGCATCGCTAAACAATGAGAGAGAAAACACTTGTCTGAGCGATTCCTCGAGTTTAATCACACCAAATGACACTTCGGCTTTCGCTAACACGCGGACAGAGAATTCACGAGCCTTCGAGCGCATCCTGTCAGAGTTATCATCGCAGCATCATTTCCCCGTCAGAACAGCGTCTGGATGCAAATCACAGCGCGTTCGAGTCCCAATCGTCCCGTTCGCTCACCTCGACATCATCGCGGCTCATGACGCTCGCCAGACGGACAGAAGTCGCCGTGGACATCAACGCGGCGCGTGTGCCTGTGCGTCGCGGCGAGACGTCAACATACCTGCGGCTTATTTAAACCACGTGAGACGCGTCCGCGGACCGTTACCCGGCGACGCGGAGAAGTTCGAATCTTTAAACACAATGTCAACAACCGCAGCTGGGAAATCCTCTCGACGCAGAAGACACGTTCTTCAACAAACGGCGAAAACTAGACATTTAATTCCACATTAGAACAGAAATTCGAACCCACCAACCTGTGTCGCCGAAGTCGCTCGGATCCAACGACAGTCCGCCCAGTAACGCCGCCTCCATCTGCAGCATCATCCGCCGCTTCAGTTGACTCGTGGCACGGAAGCGAATGCGAGACGCGTCGCTAAGGGCTTCAGTCGCTGATGTGACACTCAATCGCTCTTATTCTTGCTCGAACGCGTTGCTTTACCGTCCATGTGCCGCAATAGTCATCAGTAAGCGGCCATGACAGGAGCGCGTTGCATTATGGGAAACTTAATGAGGCAGCAAACATAAGGGAGTGTCGAGATGTGACCTGATCGTTAGAGCAACGTAGAAGTACAACGGCGTCGTAAATCAAAGGGAATTACCGTACGCTTCGAACGGGCAATGAATTTTACACATCTGTGTTATAATAGTGCACTCTTATCACACGGTTCTATTTATACGCAGAACACCGCAACTCATCCATATATTACAGTGATTCGAAATGGTCAAATAAATGCTGAAAGGTGACGTTAAATGCTGAGATTCCCTAGACCTTCCGTACTGGTTAACACTAAGTTCGTTTCCCAAAAGACACAATTTAAAGTTAATTTTATACATTTAAAGTTCAAATACTTTAAAATTAAAATAGTCCGTTTATCCATCATTCAATTCATCCATCTATTTATTTATCTGTCTATCTATCTGTCAGTAATTCGATAGATAGATAAACGGAATATTTTAATTGAAAGCAAAATTTATATCAATCCATATATTTTGCAGCTGTTTGTCTGTCTAACTTTGTTTCTGTCCATCTATATCTATATCTATCCAGCCATCCATCTTTATACAGTATCTCTCTTTTTCTCTCTCAACTATTTTTCTGTCTATACATACTCTATATCTGTAACTATCTGTCTGTATATCTATCCAGCCATTCATCTTTATACCGAATACGTTACATCTTTATCTATCTATCTATCTATCTATCTATCTATCTATCTATCTATCTATCTATCTATCTATCTATCTATCTATCTATCTATCTATCTATCTATCTATCTGTCTGTCTGTCTGTCTGTCTGTCTGTCAGTCAGTCATCTTCTACCGCTTCATCCTTTACAGGGTCGCGGGGAGCTGGCGCCTATCTCAGCATCTTAGGGCCGGAGGCGGGGTACACACTCTGGATTGGGTGGCCAACCATTCGCAGAGCGGGACACACAGACAAACACATTCACACCCTCACTCATAACCTATGTGGTCATTTTCCAATTCCAATTAGCCTGAAAGCGCATGTTTTTGGACTGTGGGAGGAAACCGGGAACCCGGAGGAAACCCACGCAAGCACGGGGAGAACATGCAAAACTCCATCTATCTATCTATCCACATATTTTGGCAACTGCTTATCTATGTCTAAATTTGTTTCTGTCTATTTATATCTGTAAATATATGCCTGTGTATCTATCCAGTCATTTATCTTTATGCTGTATGTCTTTATCATTCTCTCTCCGTATCTATGTCTTATATATCTTTCCATCCATCTATCCATATCTGTAACTACCATCCAGCCCACTATCGATATGCTGTATATACGTACAATACATCTCTTATCTTGTCCTGTCTGTCTCTTTTTTGCAAGTGTTTATCCATCTATTCATCTAGCTGTCTGTCTTCACATCTGCACACACACACACACACAACACACACACACACCACACACCACACACACACACACCCACCAACCACCACACCACACCACACACCACACACACACACACACACACACACACACACACATCTTCTCAACGACCAGCGGCGGTGTTATTTCTATTAACATTTTCAAATAAAGTTTGACACCGAGGTGTGAACATGACGCTTCGGAGCAGATGAAGAGAAACGTGCAGCAGATGGAGGAACCTGAGGGCGGCCGAGGAACCTTCTCACACTGGGGCGCCGGGGGCAACAGCAGAAGGTCAGTCCCTTTAAACAAACCCCCCGATGATTCATCTTGATTACAGCGAGTGGCAGAGTATCGCCGGAGTTCCGACAGTCGTGCATGTGTGTGTGTGTGTGTGTGTGTGTGTGTGTTCGTCAAGCCTGAAGGACGCATCACACGCGCGCGCACACACTCACGTGCATCTTATTAGAAGTGACCATAACGGAAACAGCGGGCCGTGACATTAAACACGACATTAAGCAGAAGCTCGGGTAATCTGCGCTCGCACTATCGTCTCCTGATGTGTTTCTGCGCTTCCATCCGACAGTTCCGGTCCGTAAGTGACATGGCTTCCGGTAACGACTCGTTTGTCGTTTCTTCTGTCGCTCTCACATGGTCTGAACTACTGTAGTTCTCACAAGTTTACATTACTGGAAGAACTTGTTCGCAAACATTTTAAACACTTTTCACACTTTTTTAACGCATTAAGAGCTTTTTAGGAAAAAAAAGGCTAATATATTAAAATGAAATTAAAGTCCCTGTCTCTCTCTCTTCCCATCTGTCTGTGTCTCTCCATCTAATTGTACATTTCAATCTTTCTTTCGTCCGTCTCGCTCCATCCCTTTGTCATGTCAATCTTTCTTTTGTCCATCTCAATCTTTCTTTCGTCTGTCTCCATCCATTTGTCCACGTCAGTCTTTCTTTTGTCCATCTCAATCCTTCTTTCTATTTATTCATTGGATTCTATCTATTTGTCCCTCTGAATATTTATTCCGTCTGTTTCCGTTTTAACCTCACTCTATCTTTATCTTCTTGTCTGACCATCTCTGTATCTCCATCAATCTGTTTTTATAGTCTACTTATCAATCGGTGTCATTCTCTCTATATATATTGTCCATTTCTATCCGTCTGTCCATCTGCCAATTTATCCATTGTTTTTTGGACCATCCATCCATCCATAACTTCGTCTCATCAGCATCACAACCTTATTCCATCCCGTTACACCTTTGTCACGCAACTTTTCAGAAGTTAGATCATGGCATCATCGACTCTTCAGATGGACGTTCAGTGTGCAGATGAACTAACAAAGCATTTGGGCCGTTTACAGCTCGTGGAGACGGTGGGTGACTAAGCCTGGCATGAAACCCGAGAGCACACGACACTGGTGTGATTCATCCGCCTCACAGCTTCCTTTCACTATTATTTTCCCACAACATAAGCTGCCAGATCTTTGCCTTTGGGACCCGGAACATCCATCTCTCGGTTCCCCCTTGATCTGCATTATTTAAATCTTAAGCACTGTGTGAATTTCTACACAGGCGATCGATGAACTCCAGCTCCGCGTGGTGAGGAACTATGCAAAAGCAGCTCTTGATTTATCTGGCCGGCCGGCGGAGTCTCATTTAGCCGAGTGTCAAGCGCTCCGTGATTGAAGCCGCTTCTCAAGGTCTCCAGTGTTGCCGCCATCACAGCATCAGCACCACACCGGACAGAACGTCTCCGGAAGACAGAAGACCACCGGACTCGCCTTCTGTTGACCCTTTTATCTTATATAGTACACCATAAAAATAGTTCGACATCATTATACCCATTGCTGCATGTTTCATCTTCAGCAAGGAGAGAGAGCGAGAGAGTCTCTACTACTTTATCCCCATTTTCTGGTCACTTCTAAATCTATCCATCCATATCTTTTGGCAACTATTTGTCCATCTATATCTTTCAGTAACTATTTCTCCATCTATCCATCCACATGTTTCTGTAACTACTTCTAAATATATCCATCCATATCTTTCGGCAACTATTTCTATTCATCCATATCTTTCAGTAACTTTTAATCATTTCCATCCAGATCTTTATACAACTATTTCTACATCTGTTCATACATATTTTTCTGCAACTATTTCTCCATCTATCCATTAAATTTTTTCTCTATAACTATTTCTCCATCTGTTCATACATATTTTTCTGCAACTATTTTTCCATCTATCCATTTAATTTTTTCTCTATAACTATTTCTCCATCTATTCATACATATCTTTCTGTAACTATTTCTCCATCTATCCATCCATACCTTTCACCATCTATATATTTCAGTAACCATTTCTCCACCTATTCAACCATCCAAATTTTTCTGCAACTATTACTCCATATCTTCTAACTATATATCCATCTATACAACCATATTTTTCTGTATCTATTTATCCATTCATGTTTCTTTATTTCCAGCCATATCTTTCTGTGAAATGTCTTTCTGTGATATTTCTCCATCTATTCATATTTTTCTATAACTATTTCTCTATCCACATCTTTCTGTTACTATTTATTTATCCATGTCTTTTTCTCTGAGTGCGTCCATCCATCTATCCATCCAACCATGACAAAGAAATTAGATGATTTGTTTGATCTCACCATGACCCAGAAATTGGAAAAAGCATGTGTGTAGAATGTATGTATGTGGTCACATTTATACATCATATTTTTAAATGTCCATTGTAACCATAGCAACCCACATCTAGAAGCCTCCAGGTGATGCAATAGACCACCTGGCCTGCAATAGCCAATGTTCTGCTAAAAAGATGTTGGTGGTGACAGAACCAGGATCAGTGGACCTTGTTGTTACAGCAAAAAGTTTAAGAAAAACAATGATGGATGGTGCTTGACCTTACCTGAGAAACCTTTGACCTTTTGGAACAGTCTGCAGGCTTGTGGAGACGTCCTCACCTGACCACTGGAGTCTCCTGGATTCCTCTCGCAGTTTAGGAGGACGGACACTTGAATGCTGTGATGTTCCGTGATGTCACAAGACTTTTCTGATTCCGATTCTGATTTATATTCTTTATATATTCTATATATTCAATATTTTTCTTGTATTCTAATTTGTATATCAACAATGTGCAATATTTTTTCCATGCATATTCTTTAAATGTATTGTTTACATTTATTGTTTACCATTGTGGCTGCTGCAAAATGTAAATTTCTTATTGTTGGGACAAAGGTTTTCCTCCTCTTCTTTATATTTTGGTATTTTGGATAAAATAACATTACTGGCTGCACATTTTTTTTACAACACACATCAGAAAGGTTTGAATGTCCGCCATTGCTGCTTGAAGCTATATTTGATACCTAATTTTTAAGTGGGAAAGTTCCCAACATAATTGCATAAAAATACTTGGGAATAAGCGTCATCACAATATTTTTCTTAAACCCATTTAATTACCTGGCCGCTGACAGGTAGATAATTATAATTACATGTGTGTATATATTAATAATTGTTTAATTATTGTCATCATCATCATCATCATGTCCGTTTGGTAGGGAAGTTCCATGGTTTGTAATAGATAAATAAGCCACTTGACATAATGAAACTTCCCTCAAAAATATTTGATCTGATTGGCTGATACAAAGTCTTGAACCCCGCACTCACTGCTTACATCTATATAAGTTTGTGAAAAGATCAAAGAGCACGAACGCTTCTTTTAGGCATTGTGTGTGTGTGTGTGTTACATGGCACACAAAGTAAAAGTGACAAAAACTTACAAACAGCCAATCAAAACATGACGGAGCCTAATTGACGCCACTAAAAAAACTACACAGAATGGCATTAGATCAGCAGTTTCTTTAGGCCGCAGCGGCAATAAAACACGTCTTGGTGTGACCTCCGGCTGATAAAACAGGCGTTTAGCGTGTTTACATGATCTAACAGGGTAATTAAGCAGGAGGCCTTGGAAAGCAGTTTTGCGGTTTGCCGTGTCTCAGCGTTTTTTGTGCACATGCAGGGCTTTGTTCAGATCCCGCCACTTTACGCCGTCACGTCACTAAAGCTCCTCCCGACTGAAAGGACGCGCCTAATTACAAGTAAATGTCAGAGTTCTATTAGCGCTGAAGCCCCTCGCACTAAATGCAGATGCACAAGGCCTTCTGAAAGACGGATGGGAGCTCGGAAGACAACAGCTCGCTTTCATCCGCAGTTCCACCACCAAATCTTCGGCGGAAAAATGCTGAAACAGGCTTTACGTTCAACTTCCGCGCGATAAATCTGAAGCGAGTCGACAGATACGGTCCCTGTGCTCACGTACGGCCCTCGGAAAAACATCATGACCTTGCAATCCAGCACCAGTCGACGTGGAGCAAACCATCGAACATCAGAGTGTGGAAACAAAAAAAAAAAAAAAAAAAAAAAAAAGATGCGGTTCACAATTCAAAGATACAGCGGCCAATTAAAATCTCAGCATCCAGTAAGCGTACTCTAAGCTCTGCCCCCATGTAAGAGTAGCCAAGATTTTGGGAATTGAAAATTATTGAAATTTACAAAAAGGGACTCTCACTTTTTTTTTTTACCATACGGCCCCCGAAAAACCGTCCCCACCTTCCATGTCAACGAAAGAGTGCGAAAGTCGCAAATAAGTGTAGTAGTCAAAAACCTGTCAATCAAATTCTCCTCATCTAATCAGAGTAGAGTTCAATCATCTTTCAGAAAAATCTTAATTTGTAGTAAATGTTTGAAAACTGTAATTGGAAATAAATCGAACTCTGAAAAAATAGTTACTTGGTTTTGCAACTGACCACATTTTTTACATTTTCAAAGTGTAGTTTTCAATTTTTTTTATAGTTTCTAAATAAAAATAGCTAATTTTTATTTATGCTAGTTTGAAGAACACAAATGTGAAAACCAGTTGCAAATACATTTACAAAGAAAACTTTTTCTTAAATAAATTACATTATATACATAGAGTACAGAATATATACATTTTCTTAATAAATTAAACTTTCAAAGAATTTCTTATATAGTACAGCTGTCTCAAATTTGGGCCTTTGGGCAAAGAAATTCCACATCTTCTGAACCAATCATAATAGAGCTCTGTAAACCCCGCCCTCATTTGAGAATCATGCGGAAAATTGGATCAAAAATCCATGAACCATATTTTTGAATTGGAAGGACAAAAATAACGGTGAAAGTTTTTGCAAAATGAAGAACACTGGGGAAAAAGTTGTTAGTTTTTGCGACTGTACATTTTGATTGAAGTGTTTTTTTTTTTTTCTTAATTCCTTGAGACAAGTTCATTTTTATTGGCACTAATGTGGTTCTATAACACCCACGGCCTCCAGGAAAAACCCAGTGACCTTGCAATCCTTCACCAGTCAAAATGGCAGAATCCATCTAACACCAGAGTGTGAAAACACCATGTCGTGCCGCGGCGGCTCATCTCGAGATGCCGCTCTCTGAAAGCACTTCCTTCAGCTCTGGGCTTAAATACGCCTGATCAATAATGGATGGGATGTTGAGTTGCACACCTTGGTTCTTTCATGCTTCTCTGTGGATTTTCAACCCATCTGCTGTTTTCCAGACAAGAAAAACAGCAACGGCAGCATGAGATCGATCAAGATCTCTAAAAGAGGCCGAACAACCTTCGACTTAACAGGTAAGCTGTTTGGAATGGAGTTTTGCTTCGTCCTGATTCAAACAGCTTATCTGTAAAGTCTGAAGTTGTTCTACTGTTTACACGTGACTTTGGTAACTAGTGAGACTTGTGCTTACGTAGATAAGGGGACTTGTTCTTTAATAGTTAGAGGACTCATTCTGTAATCGTTATAAAGATATACACTAGTTTTGGAGACTCATTTTAGCAGTTCTTCACAGAGACTCACACTTTAGAGGTCATGGGGACTCACACTTTAGTAGTCATGGGGACTCACACTTTAGTAGTCATGGGGACTCACACTTTAGTAGCCATGGGGACTCACACTTTAGTAGTCATGGGGACTCACACTTTAGTAGCCATGGGGACTCACACTTTAGTAGCCATGGGGACTCACACTTTAGTAGCCATGGGCACTGGGACTTTAGTTAAGAGGACTTGCGCTTTTGTGATTATGGGGACATACACTTGTTTTGGGTACTTGTGCTTTAGTGGTTATGGGGACTTGAGCTTTAGTGGTTATGAGGACATACCCCTTAGCAGTTATACTAAGTACCCATACTTAAGTGGTTTTGGGACTCTAGATTTAGTGGTTAATGGGACTTGAGCTTTAGTGGTTATGAGGACTTACAACTTAGTGGTCATGGGTACTTGTGCTTTAGTGGTTAAGGGGACTCGTGCTATACTGGATAAGGAGACTCGTGCTATAGTAGTTATGAGGACTCGTGCTGTGGTAGTTATTGAGGAGAAATAAACACACTCTCTAACAGAACATGCAAAACAAATATTTAAACATTAGAAGCATTGCCTTGTAATTAAAGTAATTTCCGTTAAAATAATCAGATTAACACTAAGCTAAGAGAAAAATAAGAACTTTAAATTACACACGGCACCAGACCGGCGTTAATAATATATTGAATAGTCAAACTAAATGTAACTTTCCACATCTGTGTTTCTTTAACTTGTAATGTCAAATTTAAAAAACCTTCTAAAAAATAGAAGTTAATACTAAAAACACACACACACACACACAACACAACAACACACACACACACACCACACACACACACACACACACAACACACCCACCACACAGAGATAAAAATAATGCATGAAGATATTTAAAGATAGATACACACAGAGATGGAAAAACGAATACATTTACGCAAGCATCCGGACAATGAACAAAGACAAATAAACAGGAACACACACACACACACACACACACACACACACACCACACACACCACACACACACACACAAATGAAAGAGATAAAAAGACACAAAAAAAGAAACAAACATACACTGAAAAACAATGAACCACACAAAGACAGATCCAAACATTCACACACAACAAATCCATCTCTCTCTCACACACACACACACACACGCACGCACAAAGCCACATGTGTATATCCGAGCAAAGTAAAACAGGTTGCATTTATTAAACTTGCACTTAAAAGCAGAGAGAGGGCAAAAATAAAAGGTGCAATTGTTGGGCCTGAAACCCGCGTGTCTGTCTCAGGCTCTTAAATACTTTACTGAACGCAGTAGATCATCACGTACAACTGTTCCTGCACCAACAGTCCAAACCAGAGGAAGAAAAGAAATATCAACAGAAAGAGAAAACGGGATCTGGTAAACATTCTCCACTAAAGGCAGTTCCCTTATATACTCTGATTTTATCTCTCATTTCACTTACATTAACAAGTCGAAGAACATTTCAATCAGTGGTTATTTAACAATCGGGAAAAAAAAGGAAAAAACAAAAAAAAAACAGGTCGAAACTCTTGTACAGGGTTAATAAAAAGATATTTTCCTGTGTTTATTTGGGTGGAGACGGGAGGAAGCGGGTTGGTCTCCGAGCATCGTCCGTCCTCATCTCTCCTCGCCGGCTATTACATAAGATTCTTACATACAAATATGGACAAAGAGACGACTCACACAAGCCGTCCAGTCTTTGAATAATGGCTAGACAGTGGTGAGCATGGCGATCATAGCTGACCGTCGCTGCAGTGGGCGTCCGGACTGTCCGCCTGCTTCTCGGCGTCCGGACCGGGCAGCTCCTTGACCAGGAGCGAGGAGGTGTTTTGGGGGAACTCCTCTCCATCCGGCTCCAGGCCTTCGGGACAGGGGAGTTTCAGGAGCTCCTCTCGGAGCTGAGCCGTGTGTCTCTGTGGAGACAGTGTGGTTAAGCGGCTGGCTAGCGCTAGAGACCCCGTAATAAATAATAACTGGAATAAATGTCACAATTCTTTCACGATTAGGGATTTTTTTTCCTATTAATTTTAACGAATTAACCAGTGAGGTTAAGCGGGCTGGTTAGCACTAGAGACGATGTAATAAATATTAACTGAAATAAATATCACAATTCGTTCACAATTAAGGATTTTTTTTTTCTTTTCGTTTTCATGAATAAACCGGTTTGGTTAAGAAGGCTGGTTAGTGCTAGAGATGCACTATTCTAGATAACATGAAGATTTTTTTCCTTGGAATAAAGATCACGATTCTGGAATGTTTTTTTTTTCTTCTTTCTGCATTTTAACGATTTAACCAGTTTGGTTAACGCTAGAGATGCACTATTCTAGATAACATGACAATGGCGAAATTCTTTTGCTAGGAACAAAGATCACAATTCATTCACAATTATGGACATATTTTTTTCTTTCATTTTAACAATTTAACCAGTTTGGTTAGGCGAGCTGGTACGCACATTCTGGATAACATGAGAATCACATTTTGTTCCCCTTGGAATAAAGATCACGATTGTAGAATTATTTTTCATGTTAAATATTTAACAGGTTAAATAACAGGAAATATTTTGAAGGTTATCCAACAGCAATACAATAACACACATTACTCTTTGCTTGTATGTAATGGAAAGAAAATGCCATGTAAAGTAATGTAAAGAAAAAACATCTTTACAATTTTTATACATACTAAAAATACTTACAAATGCTCAGAACTTGAACTAAATCTTAAAGCGATTTAAGTTTTAGGACCTGTCGTGGTGGGCGGGACGAGGGCGGGGCTATGCTACACGATAGATTCGCTTTTACCAATCAGTGCCAAATGAGACAAAGTGCCAAAACGATTAGCACTCGATCTCAGACGAGTTTGGCCGTATCGTATAAATGCTGGACAGTGATGGCGATGAGGTGTGTGTATGGTTCACCTTGAGCGCGGCGGCGTGGTGAGACATGGTCCGCCCCACTCGCTTGTCTCCGCTGTACTGCTGGATGTCGCAGATCCAGCTCTCGCACTGGCCCATGATCTCCGCTCGCTTCAGGTAGAAGTGCCGATGAATCACCTGCAAAACACGGCAGACGTCAGCACGAGCCGGATCGGGAGTCCAGTGAGCGTGAAGAGCGCATGACCAATCCTGCCACATGGATGACCAGCAGTCACTTCCTGTCCGTGCATGTTAAAGTGATCAAACCTAGTGACCTTTTCAGCGGCCGACACACTGGCTGAAGTATCGGCCGTCTGACTCACTCCAGCATCCTTCACTCCCTTCCGGCTCTTTCCGGCTCCTGGTTGTTCCTCCACCTCACGGATGGGAGCGGAGATAACGGAGCTCAGAAGATCACACGTTCTGATGGTTTACACACTAAAACGCTGGGAATTGGTACTTGACGCTGGACACGTCTGCGTGAAGTTTTGATGGACGTAATATGTTTTTTAATTGATGATGAAAGCAACACATCCACTATTTTTATACGGAAACTGCGAAAACGCAAAACGCCTTTGTGTTGAGGATGAAATTACTGGGTCGCAATTTTTACCACACAATCACACACACCAGATTAAAATAAAATCCAAAATATGAAATCTTGCTACAAACGTTAACGAGAAGCGAGAGAACAAGGACACGGTATGTGCAAAAACTATACATTAATTTTAATGGTTTAACCAGTTTGGTTAAGCGGGCTGGTTAGTGCTAGAGACGCACCTTTCTAGATAACATAAAAATCACGTTTTTTTTCCGCTTTGCATAAAGATCACAATTCTTTCACAAAATGGCAAAAACGCAACACGCCATCTTGTTGTAAATAAATGTACGGTGTTGATCAGAATTACAACGCAATGTACAGCCAGTACTTAAGGACCTTCCCGCAAATAAACACACACACACACACACACACACACACACACACACACCAGATTATAATAAAACCCAAAATATTAAATCTCGCTACTAACGTTAACGAGAAGCGAGAGAACAAGGACACGGCAAGTGAAAAAACGATCGTATCATAATTGTAGTTATTATTATTGTTAGTAATTATTATTAACAAAAAATAATACCATTGTATATACCACATAATGCCTACTGGGAAACTACCACATCAAACGTAACATGAATACACGGACTATGAAGCCCCTACTTGGCTACAATTAGAACATAATTGACTAAAGATGCATTATAGATACTAGAGATCTAATAACATATTAGAGATTACAAACACTGTACAGGTTAAATTCCAGATTAATCTAGATTAATTTCAAGATGAATAATCTTGAATAATTTTTATTACATTTCTAAAAATTAAAATGTTCATGAGTTTTTTTTTTACATTTGTCTACTTCGAAAATATATATGTATAACATGTTGTTCTATAAATCATTAATACATTCAATAAATACATAAATACAAATAATTAACTCTAATATTTTCATTTGAATAAACGATAACACATTCCACTACATGTTGTGCAACGTATAATTTGTATGTGACAAATACAATTTGAATTTGAATTTGATTCATATGCATCAAACAATCTAATACACAAACAGGATGTTTCCCAAAATGCTTTGCAACATGTTTTATTCTAGCGTACCGACTCAGTTGCTGGCAAACACGCACACCCTCACACACACATCTACCTGTTGTGTCTTCACTGACTCGTGCACGATTTCCCCGGGGAAGGAGACGTGCACTTTAACCCGCCTGTAAAAGCAAGACGCAAACTTCTGAGGGGCGAACCAGTGCGTGTGATCGATGGTCTAGCCCGTGTTGCCATGGAAACCCCGGCCACATCACTCCCTGCCTCACAGCTCCAGCTCGCCGCTCTCATATCTCTCTTCCGCCGTCTCGCTCCATCCATCCTTCATAAATCTTTCCTTCTCTTACTCTCCAATAAACAAACAAACAGACAAAACAATGAAGGTCACGGGTTTCTGGGAAGCCTTGTAATGATCACAAGCGTGCCGTGCTTTCCCACAATGCACCGTGTGCACAGGTCAGGCAATGGCACCTGAGATGATGTGGAGAATCAGGGGTGTGTTGTTCTCTGCTGGTGATGGAGGGAGATAGCGGCGTGTCCTTGCTGTTTATTCAATCTCGGGCGCCGCTAATGGAGGCTTTACTGTCGAGCGTACCATGCGCTTTCACAAATGAATTTGCCAAAGATTGCTCTGTGATTTATGACGTCTGCGAGCACGCACTTCTCTTTTTTGAAATACTCTACGCACGCAGCGCTGGAACCATGAATCACAAAGTACACGGAACTACTAGAGAGTAGGAGTTCTGTAAGAGACAACAGAGAGAGATCGCTAAAGGACACGTGCGTTTCCATTGTGAGAACTAAAGAGAGTTAAACGTTTAATCATTCTGAAGATCTTGGTGTAAAGTACTTGAGTACACTTTAGGAATTCGTGTTTTTGGCTACTTTGTACTTGTACTGAGTATCAAAAGTATAAGCAACTTTTAAATTCACGTAGTCCCAATAAATTCACGCAATCAATAAAGTACAAGTACTAATACAAGTACAAATACTATGCTCAGTGTTTCAATGTCTAAAGAATGTTTTTCTACACGTTCGTTGCACTTTTTTTTTTTTTTTTTTAATCAATTGTATTATACATATGTATACATATAGTATATTTACAAAATGTACAAAAAATCTTAAAGTTGTACTCAAGTACTTTACACCTGTGGTGTAAAGCTCAGTATACATTATTAAAATACACAAAACGATGGCCCGGTGGGGCCAGTAAAACGTTTCTTGCCTCAATTAAAATAAAAATAAAAATAAATATATCATTGGTTACTTGTGATTCTATTTTTTATTTAATAAAGCAGGATTTAGAAGAGCAAGATTAAATAAAGAAGAGCAAGAGAAAAAAAGACGGCAATTGCTTACCGATAATTTGTTAAAAAATAAGTTTGCTAAATCACAAGGGTTTTTTATGTATTATCCTAACGCGACTTTCTTTACGCTTTTCACGCCTGTGAAGCAACAACACACTTTACTATTAAAACATAGTATAATAGCCAAACTACTATCATGAATATTACCCGAAGAACAGAGTATGTGATCCGAGACGCAGCCTTTAAAGTTCCACAGCTTTACATTTTCAGCATCAGAGCTCCTCCTCCAGTGGATGACATCACAGGTCCCACTCAGGAAGGCGGAGCTCTTTCACCATCCCAAAGCTCCCACGATTCCACTTGTTTGGCTTGGCATAAAAACATCTTCAAAATTCTTCATGAAGCCGGGCCGTAGGTTTCCATCTATTATTAATCATGATAACTAGCGGCTGGATTTGTTGACTGATAAACATGCAGGCCGCTACGCCGCGCTGATATTGATCAGAGAGTTGTGTAGATGTTGTGCTGCTGCCACGGACATAATAAAGAGCAGATATCATCGGGCCTGACTCATAATTCTTCAGTGACTATGAGATCCGTATCGGTCGATACCCGGCGTTGTTGGCGTTGGCATTGACAGTCCTTTATCTTTCTCAACAATGCCGGCGTTGGCATAGTAACAGTGTTTAGTTTAGTGAGTAAAACTCTCAACCAGATGAACACACTCGCTTTTATGAGTCTGGAACGCTCAGCTTTCTAGAGATTTACATACTACAGTGTCCTCACGCTTAAGTGCTCACCCCGTTAAGCACGTGTCCGATTAATTACCGTATTTTCTGGACTATAAGCCGCTACTTTTTTCATAGGTTTTGAACCATGCAGCTTATACAAAGGTGCGGCTATTCTGCAGATTTTGTTCTAAACCGGAATTAAAAACCAAAACTAAGACAAAACAAATGCAAAGAAGAATACGCTACTTCCTCTTTAGCAGATATCATGTTTATACGTTTTAATCAGCAAAGTTGCTGCCGTGTTAAAATACAGGTTAGGAAAGGATCTATTTAGTTACATACATGTACATTTAGAATTCAAAATCGTTCTGTTCCTGTAGTAAATATCTAATCCAAAAACATACGTATGTGAGGCTTGCAAAGCTTTTTTTAATAGAGTGGATGCGGCTTGTATGCAGGTGCGGCTTGCTTATCTTTTTTTTTTTTTATATATATATATATATTTTTTTCAAAATAGAGTAGATGCGGCTTATATACAGGTGCGGCTTATAGTCCAGAAAACACGGTACTATTAATGGATAAGTAGGCATTCTGGCTAAGTACTTTACTCATCCCAGTTAGGTACCCTGGTATGGTTGCATCCTGGTTATGCTCACATACTTGGTTAAGTACTTGTACCAGTTAATTACTCGTCCTTGCTAGTACGCAATTATTGATACTTAAATATTTTACCAGTTTAGGACCCGCCCCAGTTAAGTAGCATCCTAGTTAACATCATTGGTTGGGTATGTATCATTATTTGAGTATCAAATGCCTGTTTAAATTTGAATCCTGGTTATGCATACATACTTGGTTACGTACTTGTACCAGTTAAGTAACATCACTGGTACAAGTATTGCATCATTGGTTAAATATTGCATTCTGGTAAGGTTGTGGTCTGATTATGCACACATTCTTGGTTCAGTACTTCTCCAAATGGTAAAGCATTTGTCAAAGTTAAGTATGCATCATTGGTTAAGTATTTGTCCTGGTTAAGCACACATCTGTTTAACTGCCTGTCTCAGAGGACTAGTTTTAATCATACAATGTTAATGTTCGCTCAGACTACTTTTAGAACATTACTTATTTAGAACATTTGTTTTCGTAAATCCTCCACACATTTTAAATAATTTCGTTCACTCTTTCTTTGAATATTTTGTCTTTCTGTAGAGCTCTAAAAGCTAAAAAACAGCAACAGTTTTCCAAAAAGAATGATTTTCGAAGGACTTCACGACGATGAAGACGAGTGAATAACCTCATCAGTGACAAACCAAAGGCCCAAACTAATAGGCAGGAAACTGAAGGTGGTGCAAAAGTCAAACTACTGGTGTATTTTAACTAGCGCTGTCAAAGTGAACGAGTTAACGCACTTGATACATTTTAAGTGCTTAAATACATCATTCTTTTTAAGGCTAATAATCACAGTTGCAATTTTTTTTTACTTTTGTTTTGGCAACGTGCAATGAATAGAACCAAGAGAGTCTCCTGATGTGCTCATTAAGAGCCGCTGTTCACAGTCATTGAGACCAGGTGATGCTACTTAGGCGCTAAGTGACACTGACCTAGTTTTCCCCTCTCAGAGAGAAACACAGACACAGTTCCTTTTCAACTGCAAATAACTTTGTTCAAAAAACCGAAGCTTTAGATTGATACGGAATAGATTAACAGAGTACACTGTATTTGCTTACACTTATTTTTCAAAACAGGCATTCTAAGCTTTATGTAGTCATATGTTTTCATGATAGAGTGATAAGTTACAGTTCGTTTTCAGCTGACAAAGAGAAGGCAAAACTTCTTAGTTTTATTATTATTATTATTATTATTATTATTATTTACAATTTCTTAATTTTTATTAAGAGTGTAACCTAAAAAAGATGTACTTCAATCTTTCAGTTGATGAATAACAGTCATATAAGACCAAAATTGACTGTTTTTGTGTGTTTTATCTTAAATAAAAAGTGCGACTCAACCTTGGAGGGTTAAAAAAACAAAGACAATGCATATTAAACAAAAATCATACTAAATTGTTTTACAATATTTAATGTGTAATTTTAATGTGAGTGTTTATTTAGTGTTGAGTTTACATTGATTTACATACTACACCTCAATATCCAATATTACAAGCTTCAGTCTTTAAATCGCGATTAATTTGGTCAGGAAAGTGCGATTAACTAGTATAAAAAAATAAATAAATCGTTTGACAGCACTAATATTAACCAATGGTCCATACCTCTTTAAAGCAGGGTGAAGGGTTGCGGATCTGCTCCAGCATGGCCCACTTGACCGTGGCCTGCCGGATGTTCCCATCATACTCTCTGGAGCTCTGTGTTCCACTGGGAGTGCCGCGGGAACGCTCGTATCCCGGCTCGTTGAAGTACGGCTCCGCCACCAGGATCAGAGACTGGATGGACACGAGTACCTGAGGACACGGAGGGCGGATGAGAACGCTCCCTGGATCTGATCTGCAGCTATTGACCAGCAGGACGCTAACTGTAGCACTAATCGATGCAGACGTTTCTATGAACTGCTGGCAGTAGTACACCAGCCTGATCCGATCAATATTACAGGGGAAAACAGCTCGCCGACACATTACTCAGCGCACTATGATGAGCAGATAATTACTGTGGGGAAACTAGGAGGAAAATGGCCTGATGATTCCATGAAGGTGATTAAACCAATTGCGTTTTGTTCTTTTTTTTTGGCAACTGAATCTGGCTGAAGCCTCCAAATGTTAAAAACAGGGGTTAATGTCACTTGCAGAATGAGGAACATGAAGAACAAACCTGTAGAAAGCTGGAGGTCTGAGGATTCCACTTCTCTTCTGGGCGTCCGTGCCAAGTGTTCAGAATACTTAAACACACCTGCGGACAAGACGGACGTCACTTACACATTCCTCACACTCACAACCGAATCACTCAAATTGTGAGGAAGAAAAACAAAAAAACAAAAACATACATTTAGGAGAAAACTTACTAGTTACTTCACAATTGTGTATTTAAAATACGTGTCTGAAAAGCAACTTAACTAAATATTTGTTTTTAAATCACTACAAACCTTTAAATAAAACGGTTATTTAAAAAAAACTTTACTTTAGCAACGCCGTGGTAATTTCCAAATATCTGCAGCCTTTATTGCGTAAAACATTTTTTTCCCCAAACTAAAATATTGGAATGAGTAAAACTTTTATCCAAAATGTAAAATTCTTTGAGAAAAAAAAAAATAAAGATCAATTCCTGCTATTTGTCTGCAATTTGATTGCGTCCAATGACAAATTTTGGCATGATCGCAAAAAACGTTGAATTCAGCCATCACGGAATAGCGAAACAAGAAGGGACAGATAAAGCAAGAAAAATGAGATATAACAGTGTTGAATGGCGTACCTTGCCATCGTTGTAGAGGTTTGGATTAAAGCGGACGCTGTGGCCACCGGTGGTCTCTAGATTAACCAGAGGAGGGGAGTTGGGGTAATCTTGAGGGAAGTAGACGTCAAACTCAAAGCAGCCGTTGGCGTAGGGGGTATCTGAAGGCCCGGTGATCAACACCTGCTCGAAAAAGAACGAGACAAAAAAAAAACGATAAAGCGCATCGCCAAGCAAAATAAATGGCATCCGACTTATGCAATGATGGTCACTCTGTGGAACACATGAATGATGCATGTCTCAACCGAGCCTATAAATACCGACAGGAAAGCACAGATTGATTTTGTTGATGCTACACATGATGTACGCAAAAAAGACGCTTCCTGCTTCCTGTAAAGAAGACGAGCTCCGTGAACCCATTCAGCGACTCTCTCCACTGTAGGCGATGGAGCAGCGCTCAGGCGTTAAGACTGTTATGACACCACCATTCACACACACACACACACACACACACACACACACACACACACACACA